>BQKZ01003211.1:23094-64166 GCA_036244855.1 Temnopleurus reevesii
TAATCAATGACATTTAAACTGTGGCGGCATCATGATGTAGTGGTTCTGATTCTAGCCTATCAACCCAAGGGTCATCTGTTTGAATCCCACACATGTTGATATCCTTCAGCAAGAAATTTATACACATTGTGCTGCACTCAACCCAGGTGAGGTGAATGTTTACCAATAGGCAGAAATTCCTTGAAGGCAGTGAGCACCAAATGGTAGCCTTGCTACGTATTAATGCACATAGCGCCTAGAAACACTTTGTATTAACCGCTCTGTAAACATTGTGTATTATTATTATAAGCTAGTGAATATTTTTGTGGATAGTATTTACTAATTCTTATGATTACAGTACATATGCGAGATAAAGAAAATCTAAATTGCTACGCACCGTACCTCAAGATTATGTTCAGAAAGTTCAGCTCATAATAGATAACAACCATTTTGCAAAATGTTCATGCGTTATACATGATCAATGACAACAAATATTTGTTTCAATTATTGCTTTCTTTCAGTTGATAAAAGGGCTCCAAGGACCCCCAGGGCAGCCTGGCCTCCCAGGGCAACGAGGACCAGCTGGTGAATCAGGACCAAAAGGAATTACCGGTGGGGTATGTGATAAAGTTGTCTGCATGCTACAAATGAGGCTTCACATGACTGGTGACCCTTTCTTATCCTAAATCATAACTTGAATGTACTGTGAGCAGGAGGGACAAAGAAATCGTACAAAGTAAATAGCTCTCATTCAGCCCTCAATAATAGCTTTCATACACAAAAGAAAAGAGCTTCCATGTTCATGAAGTGAACATGTGCAACACCTGTTAGCTATTTCTCTGCAGAATAGAGGATTTTTTTTTTCTTTTGAGGGCCTCTGGCTAAATAAATGCTGTAAAATGAAGTTGTTTACATTGTCCAATCCTTTGTCCTTTCTGTTCACAATGATGCAACTGAATGTGGACATGGGAATGTGTTCCAGTTGTGTCTATAGCCATACCAACCTTATGAGCAGTATACTCTGGTTTTCCTGTAATTCAATTTTAATCTAATTGTATTTTATGGTTCTGTATTTGGTAATGCTTGTATCTATTTTTATAGTGAATAATTTATTACTATTCCTGAGCCCCTTGGAGGCGATAAATTAAACTAGGTCAGCTTTTCACCTTTGAAATACAGAATCTTTTTGATTGTTTTCAAGGAAAAAATTTAGATTATCAGAACGAGAGAGTTATGGCCATCCATTGATACATTTACATGAAATTTAAAGCCATAAAATACCAAATAAGATTAATTAGCATTGAAGATGCTTCTGAGTTCCTCAGTACCAGCCATGCTTGTTTACACCCAAAGAGTTAGCTTTGTAAACTGTTTTTATGAATAAACCTTGGCGGTGATTTACTAAGTTATGAACGACTTTACAAATGAATGGTAAAGGTTCTTTTCCTGAATCCTGGATTGACAATCTTATGTGTACTTCATGCAAAAATAGACGTACTCCAGTCTTTCTTTGATTTGATCTTAACTTTAAGAACGATTTGGTGAAACACTGCCCTGAATTGGATTACATTTTTCTATTTTCTCCACTTGAAGGATCCAGGCATTGGTCCACCTGGAGAACCAGGCCTTCTGTGAGAAGAGGTCCAGGATAGAATATTTCTTGTTTTAATTGGATTATATTTTTCTTGTTTCTCCACTCGTAGGATCTAGGCATTGGTCCACCTGGAGAACCTGTGCCTCCTGGAGAAGGGGCCCAGGATTAAATGTTTCTTGTCTTAATTGGATTAAAATTTCCTTATTTCTCCTCCTAAAGGATCCATGTATTGGTCCACCTGGAGAACCGGGGCCTCCAGGAGAAGTGGCCTAGGATTAAATGTTTCTTGTTTTAATTGGATTACAATTTTCTTGTTTCTCCACTTGAAGGATCCAGTCATTGGTCCACCTGGAGAACCTGGGCCCCCGGGAGAAGAGGGTCCACCTGGACAGAGGGGTCCTGATGGAGATATTGGACCCATCGGGCTCAAGGGAAACCAGGTATGTTTTCTGTCAAAGATGACAATTGCACATTTTTGTTGTTTCCTTCTAAAGATCCACCAATGACACTTTTTTGTTATTTCTCACATTTACATCAGAAAAAATGCATATAGTTTTTGTTTGATGCATTTGAGACCCTTGCTTATGTCATTGGCAAGTGGGTATAGATTGTAATTCTAAGCATTTGGGTCTCTGACCCTTTGACACATATGAGGATCCAGGTCCACCAAGAGAACCAGAGCAAGAGCAAGAACAGGGTCCACTTGGTCATCAGATGGTTCCTGAGAGCAAGATTGGTCCAAGGGCAATCAGGTAAGTCAGCCACGAGAGATGACATGTTGTAGAAAACTTTTAGGTTACTGGAAAATTTACTCTTCCATGGCTATGTTTTAAATATGTACACATTGTACATTGTATGTGTGGAGGAGATGTAATTTAGATGATGTTCAAGATGATATGTTGAATTTTCAAGCGTTTTCCATAATTCAGATAATGTAGACTCCATTCAATGGCGTATTGTACTGATTTGGATCCAATTGATAGCCCTGGAGAAGTTTCAGCAGTTTTCTTTCTACATGTTTTTACAAAGAAGCATGCAAACATGGAACAATTGCATTTATTTGCCATATTGACAATCATGTTTTGATAGTTAATGCTGTAGAATTGACAAAGACTTAAATATTTTAGTGTACATGGTCTTATGTCAATACAACAATCACTGTACAGCGGGATGTTGTTTTAGGGCTAATTTTTCAAGATTTGCTACTTCATGATCATATTTGTGGGGTATCTTGAATCTTGAAGTTACAGTGCTTATCATAGAAATCGTTATCTGTGGCCTTAATATCTGAGGAGTGAAAGGTGATATTTGCTACCAAAAATTCATTTGAATTTTAACAAATTAAAAAGAAATAATGTTTAACCTATGAATTGTGCATGTATTAAAATCAAAGAACAATACTGAATGAAAAACTAGAATCACAAAGAGTCAACCTAGATACGTTTGGAAATGTCTCGCAAGCAGCATGCTTCTTTTTCTAATGGCATTATTGAAGCACTGTGTCACATTATGCAAGGATTACTTGGGGATCATTTTCAGGGGTTGTAAGTTTGTGGTTATCCATTTTACCATGAAAAGCGCGAAAATAAAATCCCCATGAAAATGCTTTGTTCAATGATGATATCAGGTACATGTACGTGTGAAAATAAACAGATATCATCATTTGTTGACAATTTTGTGTGCATTGATGCATTTTCAAAGATATAAATCATGCCTCAATTTTGTTGTGTATTCCATTGAACAAACTTCTTGCAGAGATATGGTAATGCCACTTTTCATATTTGTTGGTCTGTTTAAAAAGTGTTAGAATTTTTGTTAAACATTTTTCTCTTTTCTCTATTTACTCATAAATTTTGTTCTGACTCTGAATAGATCATTTTGTTATAACAAATGTTAAGGCTAAAGGTCATGGATCTAAATGTCAAGTCTATTCATTCATCATTTTTTTTTAAACCGGAACAAAATACCAGAAATAAATTGATGAGGATGTTGAAGTCAAAGGCCATCTAGGGATTCAAAAATTAATGTGCAGTATGGCTAATCACTTAGCTCTATTCTGTTCAAACTAGAACAAAGGATCATCTGGCAACACCAGATATGGGGCATGTAACATAGAAGAGATATGATCAATTTTCAATATGATACACACTTTGTCATAGAAATACGATTGACATTTTTCCTAAGTTTTATTGCATGTTACAAGCCTATGAGTTGATAAGGTCAAAGGTCATCAAGGTCAAATGATGCACTTGTTCTTTTTTTGTTTTTGATTGCATATTTCATTAGATTGAGAGTGGCAAGGCTCATTGTTTATGGACCAACTTGAATTTGTTTGTAAAGATTTATATCAAATGTAATATCATAAACATGAAATTGAAAAAATTACCCTACATGATTTGTCAAGGTAAATTATGAATTTGACATTTCTTTCTTTTACTGATCCAATGACATTTCAAGCAGACATTTATAAATTATAATTGTTTTATATAGATATAGTAAATAGTCTGCCACTTTTATCGTTGCTACAGATGGACAAATAATGCATCATTAATTCATAAAGGGATGTGACATTTTTATTGTTTGATATATAGGATAGGATGTGCAACAGATGGGCCATGTAGTAAAAATTGACTTTTCCACTTGTCATGTCTTTATATTGATATATTTGGTTTTCTACATTCTGTGTTGTTCATCTTCCTCCAGTTGAGGAAACTTATGTAGAGCTTGGGGAGATTAGTTTTTTTTAATTTTGTTCTGCATTGACAGAGAGATACCAACCATTTTGGAATATACATGAGGTTTGTCTCCATATGAAATCTAGTTTTCAATTCAAGTGTGGTGCAGATTATGTGTTGTCATATTTGCTCTCACCTTTAATTGATGTTTAGTTATTCACATTTTGATTTTAATTAATGCATAATCCTAAATGGTTGGTATTTATGCTAAGTAGTAAGGTATGATTAAGTAATTGAAATTGTGATGTGCGCAAACTATGGAGATAATATGGAAGCACCATGTTTATCAGATATGACACATGAAAAGTAATTTATGTTTTTTTTTCAATGATATAAGTTAGCCTATCCACTATTCAGAGTGCTCAAGACACACTTTTTTATCATCATCAATTCACCATTCGGGAAAAATTTTATTGTCTTGTATATGTTTGCCAATCTTCATGGCATTTATTGTTTTTTATCTTTTGTTGATATGAAATAAATGCATTGAATATAATTAAATTACCCTGGCTTTTTCCGTTACTATAGTCCAGTGCTCGAGAATTTTAAAGAATCAAAGAATTCATGTCAGGTACCCATTCACCTTGCCTGGGTTGAATGCAGCGCCATACGGATGAATTGCTTTCAGACGAGAATTCATATACTTTCCGGGAATTGAACCCATTACCTTGATATGGAAAGATCCAGGTCTTAACCACCTGCCTACGACACTTCCATATTCATCATTTATTTGCTTAAGTATTCAGGATTAAATGGTAAACGCCTCAAAATCCAAATTTAGTTAGTTTTATTTCTTTTCCTATTTATTTGTTTTGTTATTTATTTGATTTCTTATTCTGTTAGTTTTCCTATGTATTTGTTTTCTTATTCTATTTAGTATTGAATGGTAAACGCCTTAAAATCCAAATTTTATGAGTTTTATTTGTTTTCTTATCTATTTTATTTTCTTCTTCGAATAGTTTCCTAATTTATTTATTTTCTTATTCTATAAGTTTTCCTATGTATTTGTTTTCTTAGTCGTATCTAGAATTAGACCAGAAATCAGTAAGATGAATTTTCTGTTCTTTTCTAGGGCCGCAGAGGTTTGCGAGGCGAAAGGGGGCAAAAAGGTGAAAAAGGAGTAGAAGTGAGCAACTCTCTTAATATATTGAAAGACTCTTTTTTTTTCTTACTGACTTCTGGATCTATATATTCATAATTTCTCTCTAATTAGCTTGCCAAAATCTACTAATGCTGAGACAGGCTCGAAACCGTTTGCTAGGTATGACCCTAAATTAACCTTAGATGACAGAATGTTGAATAATCACTGAAAAACTGCTGCATCTCACGATGTAACCAACGATTCATTTTTTCCTTTTTGTTAATATGTTGAAAAGGGCTTTTTGTGTCTGCGGCTTTAGATGCTTTTAACAATCTTAAAGTGCATCCTCTAAACATATTAGAGAGCGTTGCGGTATATAGATTGAAATGCCAGAAAGTGGGAGATAGTTATTTTTTGTAAAGAGAGCTTGCTCACTTTTAGCCTTTGCATGGACTTTGCCACAACACTTATCATGTAGTGGGGTTCATATATTCCACGAATCCATCGAAAGTAGAGATTTATTCACAATTAGTTAACCTAATCTTTGCTCTAAAACATATATTCATATACATGTATTTTACAAAGAAACTTTTAATACACATCATACATTTTGGGATGATTGAAGTTTGTATATTCCCACTTTCGTGGCAATTGTGGCACCTTTATTAATATTCATAATTTCACTCAAAATTATATCCATTTATCACTTTAATCATTGTATGATTTTAAGTGCATGGAACACAATCATGTTTTACATTCAGACTTTAATACTTAGGTTGTAGTATATTTTTTTAGAAACAAATAATTAACATTAGAAAATAACCACTCTGAACATATCTCTAAACCAAAATCTTAATATCCGACTGTGTCTTTTCTGTTTATATGATATCTGACTGACAGAAAATAAAAAGAAAACTATGATATTTGCAGTGTACTTGTTTGGTTTGTTTGGGGTATTTTGTTGTTTTTTGACAGTGAAAAACAGAAAAGTCTAGATTCTTTGCCGTGTAGTTTGATTTATAGTGTGGCAAAGTCTATGTTCACCTGCTAATGCTAACCTTGTTATAACTGTGAGCAGACAGGACAAAAGATTTTGGACAAAATAAACAACTTCATTCAAGCATTCAAAATATCTTATATATGAACATAAAAGGATGTAACACCCATATTCATTATGCGACACCTGTTTGACATTTCTTGACAGAATAGAATGGGAGGGAAAGTTCTATTGTGTGAAGAAAGCTATTATAAATGATTAAATGAAGTTGTTTGATCTATCCCAAAAACTTTTTCCATCTGCTAATAGTGTTTGTTACGTGAATTGATTTGTAAATGTAATATAACAATATGATATGGACTGCAAGAAATCGTACAAATTGTAAAGCTTTTGTCTGAATAATTATAAAGTCTTGACTCTTGTTTAATTTTTTTTTTAATTTCCAAGTTGAAAGGTCAATGTAGAAAATCTGAAGTTTTTATTTGAAAAAAAAATACAACAAGTATATTGTTGTATTTTATTAGGGGAGGACTTGTCTCATAAGAAATTTCACCCACTTGGGTTTCTCTTGGATGAGATAGAATTTGTAATTCTAAGATTGTTTTTCTTTTGCCAGAACACTATTTACCATTTTGCTTCATAACTTTACTATTTTTTCTAACCATATAACACTTTTTTCCTTTTTTTTTTAAATTTATAACAAATCTAATCATTTTTGCAATCATTTTGTCAGATAATTGTAAAATAAAAGTTGAAACAATTCCAAAGAATTAAGGATAAACGTGGGCATTATAATCAACAAAGGTTTGAGCGAATATATTGTCTCGAGTTGAGCAAAATCATACACTACAAACTATCTTATACTGTGTGTGTTTTCTGATGCACCATCCTCATATGATTGTGATATTTATTTATATTAATGAATAAGTTATATGCATATTTATTTCACATGTTACATCTTGTTTCCCTATGGATTTCCGTTGATAACTACATTGTATCTGTGTTCCTTTTTTATTGTTTCCAATAAAATCATGAGATAACAAGTTTGCATACTAAGTTGAGGATAAGAATCAAAATAATCACATAATTTCTTATGTCTTCTGTATTTTTTTTTGTTTGTTAAAGAAAATGATATATTGTTGAGTAAATTAGATTTGCAAGAGACTAAATTCATAACAATGCATGCATTAAAAAAAAAATCAACTTACAGTACATATTGCATAATCAAAAGTAAACTGATATTCACACTTGCTAACTTTGTAATTATTTGGTTTAAAACTAATGTAATTGCAATGGTAATTAAGTCAGTAACTTTATTAAAAACTTACGTGATTAATTTGATTATGTATTGTCATACAATGTCTATTTTTTTTTTATAATGTACTGCAAAATGGCCGTGACCTTCGAACAGGTGATCAAATTTTGCCCAAACTTTCACAGTTTGATGTTCATGTCATGTTTATTCAATCACTGAAAGCATGCTAATTTCATGAGTGGATATACTTTTTACAATACATGGTGTTTCATGGTGGAAACAGTCATTTTCCCTTCACAATATCCACGCACAGAATTATAATCATGTGAATGACTATAATTTCATCGCAAAGGAGGTGATGCGCTTTTATCATTTGGAATATTTTTAGGTTAATATCTTCTGCTAGTGAATGAGAAGTTATTATATATTTTGTCACAAGATGGTAAAAGTATGATAAAAAATCCCACCTTGATTTTCAATACAACTATAATTTGTATTAAAACCTAACAAATCTAAAGCTTCAGACATATTACCAAGCTGTCTCAAAACATATAAGCATAGATGGCTCTGAAAGTAATACACATTATGATATTGCATATTACTTTTGTGAATTTAACGCTTATTTTCGTAGAGAAGGTAGTTTCCTAATGTGAATTCTTGTGTATGGATATGGATGGATGATGTCATATCTCAAACCTGTACACTATTTACAATTAGATGATAACGTGTTTTTAGTCTATTAGGCCAGTTTACTAATATATTCAAATGTATGTACTTCTCTTACCAACAAATGTAGTTACGTGGTATTCCTTCAGCATGTCAGTAACAATCAAATCCAGTTTTCCTACATTTCTTATTGCAAGTTCTGAGTTCCTCAGAGGAACTTTTATATAAAGAGAACTCTTTGAATTTGTTTATATTGGTAATCCTGCCTATTGCCTGTATGGCTAGTGTAATAGCTACATCCTACCTGCCAACTTTAATCTATTTTTTTTTATTATTATTCCACTGGAGAAGGATGTATGGAACCCCAATCTGCAATGGAAATTGGAAACTTTATCTTCCTAATGCTTGGCTGAGCTGACAGACAAGCAAAGGAAGGTCCTCACTTCTGTCAGCTGCTTCTCCATCTCCAATAGGGACTAGGGGGATGTAAGAAGATGCTGCCAAATAATGTTATTTACATAGGGAAAGGCATGCCCCCCCCTTCTGAATCCGCCTTTGCAAGAGAATAAAATGTTTTCTGAGGAGAAAGATGTAAGAAAGATCGTTACACAGCAGTATAACTGCAAAATTGCGTCCTGGTTAACAAACTCTGCTTCCCAAGTCTAGGGATTTTTACACGTCCTGGGACCCCGTAACATAAAGGGTTGCAATTAATCGCTATTTGATTTTGCGATCAATTGCAAACTTTAGTAACATGATCTGCCGTAGACTTGCGATTGATATCAATCGCTATCAGATCAGTAATTAAACGTAAACCTTTATGTTACAGGGCCCAGGGTCACATATTTTGCTTGGCTTGGTTAGAACTGCTCACCCTTTGTCGATAATGCGTCCCAGGGCCCTATAGCTTGAAAAGTGGCATTTAAACACAACTCAGAAAATTAGATGCAATATTTGAACGCGCGTTCTTGATTGTTTGAAAATCAAGTTACGTTTAATTTTCAGATTTATGTTTGAACGCAACTTTTTATGCAAGCGGGTCCAAGTAATGTAATTCATAGGATAATGACATGTCTCTAACTCTATGTATTTAGCTCTTTGTTTCCATTAACATCTTATGTCAATATTTCCTTGTTTGAACTTGATGAATGCAGGGAAGAGATGGTGCACCAGGGCCTAAAGGATCGACCGGCAATGCTGGGAAAGATGTGAGTAAATAATTATAATTTTTGGTCAGTCTGGGTAGTCACCCATGTGAATTTACTCTCCTTACTGTGAGCAAGAGAGACAAAGAATTTGGACAAAGTATGTAAATAATTTCCATTAAAGCATTAAGAATAGCTAGATGTGGAAAAAAATATCTTTCCCTCTCATTCTGCGGAGAAACAGATGTTAACACATCTACAGTGAATATATAGGGCTGCTCTTTTCTTTTTTGATCAGGAAAACTATTGCGAAGGCTTGAATGAACATATTTACTTTGTTAGATTCCTTTGTCCCTTGTGCTGACAGTGTCAACTTGTGGTCCCCACATAACATAACACTATTGTTACCCTGATTCAAGCAATGCACTCAAGCAATGCACTTTTTCAGTATATGCAAATTCTCCAGGTGCTTATAAACACTCTAAAATTGGACTGAAAAGAATGATATATTTTGCTATTTACCTTTTGCTGATTGTGGCTATTCTTAAAATATTTTTTTTTACAATATTCTTTTATCACAAATGTTTTATATTTTGTTTATGATATACTGTACTGTAAGGATTTGATTGTTAGGAAGAATTATTAAAAGCATATGGGTTGCGAGGTACTGATTGCAAGTCAGGTGGAAGAGTATAATATTCCTCTATTCACTCTCTACTGATGGTGAGATTCACTGCTTTTGGCACAAATTTTGTAGTGCGTTTCTTCTTCCCAAAGAATTTTGATGGTTGGAAAGGGCAGTTCAAGCACCATGGCAAGACTTCTTGGAGTTGATGGAAAGCTACGAGATGGAAATAGACAACTACAATGAGAAGGAATGAAATATTTCTATGTTCCCTCACTGGTTAATGTGGTTGGTTTTCAAATAATGGTTCGTACATCCTTATTTTACTCTGTAATTTATTCCATAGGGATTTGATATATTGGAAGGACTGGTTGAAGCTCCTCCCCCAGGTGCAATTAAAAACGGGTGATGACACTGTTTACTTGACAGGAGCTAATATTCCGTTGATAATTTTTCCTCAGCGGATTATTGCAGCTTTTGACATATTTGGTCACAAGAATATATTTTGTATCTTTCTTCCCCCATAGGGATTTGACGGATGGAAAGGACTGTTAGGAGCACCTGGGCCCCCAGGTCCTGAAGGCGATCCAGGTGGGAGAGGACAGATTGGACTCCAAGGACAAGCGGTAAGAATGTATCTCTTCCTCTTTAACTTTTTTCTTTAATTATTGTCTTCCACATTATGTTTTGTATGGATCTTCTTATCATGTCAGTATAAATCCAAGCCAAAATGGTGGCAGTGGTGGTATAAGAAACCAGTGTATTTCTCACTTTTATGTTATAACTGAGTGTACATGTACTTGATACAATGTTGTTAAAAGGTATCTTATCAACTCCTCTTGATTGACTCCAGAGACAAGCGGTAAGACATATCTCTCTTAAATTGTCTCTTTTATTATTTTCTTCCGTAGTATGTTTTATATTAATATAATAATCATACCACTGATGTAGGCCAAAATGGTGGCAGCGGTGGGATAAGAAACCAGTGCATGTATTCCACATGCATAATTATGTTCCTATGTTTGATATTAAGGGGTTTCTGAGGTCACCAGTATACATAAAAACAATCCCAATAAACATTCCATGACATGAAAAGGCTTTTAGTTTTTCAAGTATTCAATTCAAATCAATTCAATTAGACTTTATTTAACCATATTATAATTCACATCATATACAAAGGTAAAAGTAATAAAAAAATGGTTGGGACCCTAAAGAAGCAGCGTTTTGCTTATGATACAGGGACCCCTTGAACAGAAACATACAAGTATATTGAACAAAAACATACAAGTATATCTTTGAATTCTTAACTCCTGAATAATCAAAAGATGAGTGGTACAAACACTAGTTCACACACCGAAACAATGGGACGGGCATACACAAGAACACGAAACTATATGAACAATGATTGATATTAGTCCAGTTGTCTTATAGCACCTGTATCTGCACATATTCTTGTCTTGAACATACTAGGACTTCACAGAGTTCTCAACCACAGAATTTCACATACCCCTCTGATCTGAGATAAGAGGAGTATCAGATATTCTGTTAGGTTAAGTGCTGTGTTCAGGTCAAGAATATGTGCAGAGGTAGATGCTATTAGATCATGGGGTCCTTAAAGCCCCAGTCACATAGGACCCCGGAAGCAACACGATTCACCCCGACTCTTTGTTAATTCACAGTTAACTGCCTCAGAACAACGAGTCGAGGTGAATCGTGTTGCTTCCGGGGTCCTATGTGACTGGGGCTTAAGTGGACCAGAGTGGACTAGATTAATTCACCACAGAGGTGGGTCATTCTATTACTGGCTCATTTACTTCAAACAATCAATAGGACTTCCTGGTCACCTGATTGATCTCATTAAGGTTACCTAAATTTTTGTTTCACCTGTAAACACAAAGAATGATGAAGCCAAATATTTTCCAGGAGGTGAATTGGAAGCTAAATGCCTGTTATGTGTGCTCATTGAATTGAACAAATTATACTAGACTTCACTGAAGTGTTTATAAACAACTTGAGAGGTTAAAATGGAGTTGTGAAATGGGACTTCTCATTTTTTTCATAAATATTCTTATTCTTTGATATCATTTACAATTCCAAATGATAGTTCATATTTTATATCTTTTATTCTAACCAACCAAAACCAGTAATGTATGTTAACCACATGAAAAGAAAGGAACAAGATTCTTAGTTGTACACTATGGGTAGAAATTAATTATCACTCTCTGAAATATTGCAGTTTTTATGTTTTTCGTGCAAAATGTCCTTATCATGCCTTCTGTTTGAAAATCACAAAAGATATGTGGATGGAATGAAATGACATGTTGCAAATGTGTGTTCAATTTTTTCATTGTTTTCATTACACTAGCAGGACTAGACTCACAAATTTTATCATCCAAATTTTGGGAATACAATACAGCTTGTTAGTTAAAACTGATCTCCAGTAGACATCTTTAAATCAAAACTAAAAACAATCCTTTCAACATTACATCGTAAGCCTATTCTCAATTAGTGAAATGTGCATACCCATGACCAAACTTCACTACCCTTAGCCATAATTTTACCGGGCTGTTTTTAGAGGTGATTTTCAAACAGGCATAACGTCAAGACTGCATACCCGATTATCGCAATTTTGGTCTCAACAGTTGCTTGAGGAGTTACAGAAAAAAGTCACAATCTGAAAAAGATTTCGGCGGCATGGCACATCGAAACATCAAAGAATGGAGAGCATAATGCTGCTCCCCCTGGTAGAGATAGGGTTAAAAGGGCAGTAGAGTCTATTAATACACTTTCTTCATTTACTTAATTGTTGTTATTATTATGATTCTAATTGTTATTATCTCCATACCATTTTCTGCAGGGAATGCCAGGGGAACATGGTGCATGGGGACTACCTGGGCCTAGGGTGAGTACAAATCCCAACAGATCTGAATGAAAGGAGATATTTATGTGAATATAGTAAGAATAATAAGAAGAATAGAATAATAATAATAATAATAGTAATAATAATAATAATAAAGATATATAATGATAAAGCGGGAATTTAGTTATTTTTTACTTATCTCAATAGATTGTCAACTTGTATATCCCATGCCAAAGTTTTGACTTCAGTTGAATAAGAAACCAAAATAAATGTGAATAATTTTTTTTACAGTTATGTCAAAAACATGGGCATCTACCAATTTGTAATGGCCTTAATACAATGGTAGCAGGAATTAGAAATCAAAGCATGGCTGTTTTTTTCTTGTAGCCAGCCAGGCTACCTGAGCATGAATTTCAATTTTCAGATGGCCAAAATGCTGTGCTTAAAATTCATTGCAATCAATTGTGTGATGCTTTCTCATTGGTCAGCTGCGCCACCCGATATGGCTTATTGTAAAATTTCAGATGACCCGATAGGATTTTAAGTTGTCGATTACACCTGTGCTACCGCTGAACATGAGCCCTGCTTAATACGCCACTTAGATTTTTAATGCATTATTCATGTACTGCAATGCTACATCGCAATTCTCTTAACAAGTTAAGAACCAGTTCCAATTGTTTAATTTCCTAATCAGCTTATTCTTCAAGATATGCAGTAGAGTGAGATTTATGATTGCAACATGTGAGATAGCATTTAATAATGTTGCATTTTGGGTATTTTCAGAAAATAGAACCTTGTATTAGAATTTATTGTCACATTTGATAGTGATTGGTACTTTTTAGTGATCTTTTTTTAGCAATCTATAATGGTAAATTTACCCACTTTCTCTCCATCTTTTTCAGGGTCTGCCTGGTAATGGGATGGAACGAGGGCTCCCTGGTCCGCCTGGAGAACCAGGGGATCCAGAGGAGCCGGGAGTCAGAAATTTACAATTGGCAATCAAACACTAATAACTATTTGAGTGGCCCATATTTTGATATCAGGTTTAACTTATATTTGAGTCTAAATCTGTGGTTTAAGTACGGGTAGCTGAAAGTTCCAAAACTTTATTTAAACTGTATAATTCTTACAGTATGTTAACTGTTCTCTTTTCCCATGCTCTAATAATATAGAAATCTATGTCAGTTTTTATTCCAAGACAGTTTTTAATACTATTAGTGCCAAATGTGCTGGTAAATTAAACATCGACTGTTATAGATTCAAGCCTCTTTTGGCTTTCCATCTTAAACCACATATTTAAACTCTAGTTAAAGTTAAACCTGATATCAGAATACGGGCCAGTATATTTTGAAATAAAGTGTGAGAATTTGCTCACATTTTCTGGTAAATCCAACACTTTTCTCTCCAACTCTTTTAGGGTCCTCCTGGTAATGGTACCGAGAGAGGGCTCCCTGGTCCGCCTGGAGAACCAGGGAATCCAGGGGAGCCGGGAGTCAGAGGGCTTGCTGGAATCTTTGTAAGTAATTGCTTGTTTAGCTGATATTTATTGTTGACTCTGCCTGACCTCTTAACCATTATGGAATTAGATTGATAAAAATACTTTTTCATTATTCTAAACTATTTTTTCACAGAATTTTATGGTTTTTCACAATAATAGTTCTACACATTCCTATGGGATTATGTTTCCTTTGGAGGTTCTGTATTTAACAGAAAATTGTTATGCACTAAATTAAGCCATAGAAAGTGTAATATTGAAAGTGTGAGAGTGGTGCTGCATATCCTGCTCTTGTAAAATCTATGAAATAAACGATAGGGACAGATTTTGCCCTTATCACACTTTCTTGCACAATCAATATGATTAGATTCGGGCCGTTAAACCAAGTCTAATTTGCACCCCCTAAAGACCCTCTAATATACACAGATCCATGATGATAATTATTATTTTATTTCAATCTGTAATATTTTTATTTTGAGAATGCCTGGACTTAAGGAGGTGCTTGCTTGCCTCTTTGTTCTTCATCTCTTGTTGTTCATTAAACAATGCATTCTGATTGTATAGTCTACAAGTTGAGATATGTCCGTGATGATGATCATTGTAATATAAGAAACATTTCCCAAATATTTCCATCACAAGTGCACTAATTAATAATAATTTGTTTTATATTTCTACCTAAAAGCTGATGAGTACAATTGCAATGAGGAGAATTCATTTTTATCTCTTGGCTTAGGATACAAGTGCATAGATAAGAGGTCACCATTATCATTATCACCATCCCCTAAAACAATATCATCAGCTTCATCTGAATCTACCTTGGTCATCATCAACATCATTACATCCACCACCAAAAAAAACCAAAAAAAACATAAAAAACAACATAATCATTACCACCGTAATCATATTCATCATAATCACACCATCATCACTACCATCACCACTACCTCCACCAGCACCATTGTTATCATCATCACCACCACTACAACCATCATCATCATTAGGAATATCATCATTATCTTAATTTCCCACCATTTTAACCTTTAACACGCACCCACCACTGCTTCCCACATTTGAGTCGTCCTTGTGATGCATCCCTCATTATTTATGTATACCACTACTCTTATTCAAGGGTCCACCTGGAGAACCTGGTATCACCGGTCCGGCTGGGATAGATGGTGCACCGGTAAGTCCGTTGCAACGCAAAGAACCTAATTATGTATAGATCTGTTTGTATGAAAAGATTTTGTGCATATGCATTAAGCCAGGCCATTTCGTATGAACTGAGTGAAAGCGTGAGAGAAAGCCTGGATTGTGTTTGATAAAGTGGTGCGAAGATCTGCGCCCAGGATTATGAAACACAACCCTGGTATCAGGGGTCCGGCTGGGATAGACGATGTACCGGTAAGTCTGTTGCAACACACAGAACCTAATTATGTATCTGTTCGTATGAAAAGATTTTGTGCATATGCATTACGAATTTGAGTGAAAATAATCATTAGCAATGTTTCATATCACTTCAAACAAATTGATAAATAAATGATAATTGAATATGTAAGTAAATAATTAGATTGATGTAAGTATGCTATTCAAGCCAGTACTCTCAGTGGAACAAATACCACTGCTTTTGAAATTATTAGCAGTGAAAGAGCTTAGTTGTTATCAAAATTCATGTACTTTGCACATACACAAAAATGCATGAAAATGAAACTGTATTGAGTTAATAGTCACTTGTTGGTGAAACAATCTTCTTTGTCATCACAGTCATTGGAAAATCCTGTATAATTTTATGGTTAATGGAAAGTCAGGGAAATTGGGGGTAATTTTGAAAAGTCATGGAATTAGATCTACCGCTTCCCTATGGCAGCTTCCCATTTGGTGGTGTCTCGCCTCTTTCATACTTTGTAATATTGCTGTTGTAATGTTTATTATCATAACATGTGTGATTTGGGAAACCATACCAGAAAGGAAGTCATGGAAATCAGCAATTTAATTATGGAAAAGTGATGTAAAAGTTATCTAATTTCATTTCTAATTTCTGTGAGAACCCTGAATTTTGTTTGCTGTTAATTGAACTTTGAGCGATCTAATTGAAGAGCAATGTATTCTAGTATACATTTAAGCAACTAAAGATCATTTGTACAGAATTTTATGAAATTTTTTCATCTTTTAGGGTCGAAACGGATCAAATGGTCATCTTGGCGATAGAGGTTCAGAAGGTCCACCAGGTGACCAGGGTCCGCCAGGAGAGGGCGGCCCACCAGGAAACCCGGTCAGTATTCACCCATCCTTTTATGTCACTTCTCAAAAAAGTTAGGGATCATGATTTAAAGGTAGAATACTTCTTTTGCAGCCTAATTTTTGACTTTCCAAGATTGTTGTGTTATGTTGAAGAGTACTAAATGTTAGAACTTATCACCTAAAATTTGACTTTCCAAGATTGTTGTGTTATGTTGAAGAGTACTAAATGTTAGAACTTATCACCAATCAATTAAGCAGAAAGATTGGTCATTATAGGCACATTTATAGTTATTCCAATAGAAATTCTTCTATTCGGGCCTCGAATTAATGGACCGTGCATTCAAATTCAAAACAGCCGTTGGTCCCTCGTTGACCAATAACGCAAGAGTCTCTCTCAGTGCGTATCCGGCATGATGTGGCAGTGTATTGAAGTGCGCACTGTATGTGCTCTTACAATGTTGTGTGTGTGTGTGGTCTACGAGTATCGCGATACCGTTGGTGTCGAGATGAATTATGATAGAATAGATTTTTATTTGAATTAAATATTCTGGACTACATTTGACCAATATACTTCATAGAGGTTATTATTTTGGCATATCTGAGGTACACAACAAGTTGTAATGTGTGCAAATGTAGTTTTCTACCTTTAATTGTTTTTCTCCACCTTTGATATAATGGTGGCTTTCTATCTAGTCATTTTTAAAGTGCCAGCTATTTCAAGTGACTCAACTATGAGTCAGTCTTGATACTTACTTAAATCTAACTGTGATATGAGATTGATTGAGTCACCCTTCGAGTTCATTCCAACTCTGATAAAATGAGATCACTTGAGTGGAACTATTTACTTACGTTACTGATTAAACAGGATCAAGTCGAATCCAATTTTACTGTTCTTTTAATCAAACTCTAGTATTTTGTCTGTACCTGAGTCTAAACTCTGTTAAACGTTGAGTCAATCCATAGATTCTTTTCATATTTGATATGAGAGCTGTCCACTCCAACTTTGATATAATGACGGCTCAAACTGTTGAGCTGAGTCACATCAAGCTCTTTCATTCCAACTTTGATACGAGATGTGTTTAGTTATCCTTGGATTTCAATTCAATTTTCATATAATGAGTGCAGTCTACTACACATTCATTCTGTTAAGTTAAATCACCCTATTGTATTCTTTAACTTCATCTTTAATATAATGAGATCATTTGAGTCACCTTTCGAGATCNGTTCCTGAGAGCAAGATTGGTCCAAGGGCAATCAGGTAAGTCAGCCAAGAGAGATGACATGTTGTAGAAAACTTTTAAGTTATTGGAAACTTTAAATAAAATTTACTATTTCATGGCTATGTCTGAAATATGTTTACATTCTTTGTTTAGAGGAGGTGCAAGTTAGATGACATTGATGATGATATGTTGAATTTTTGTACCGTTTTCCATCATTCAGATGATGTAGACTCCATTCAATGTCCTATGGTACTGATATGGATCCTATTGATTTCCCTTGTAAGTTGCAGTTGAATTTTGCATGTAGAGCATTCAATATCATACTCAGGTCTCTCTTAAAGTTGATCTTAAAAGTATAGATCAGTAATGATCACAGTAAAGGTCAGGATGAAGAAATGAACGAAAGTGCTGTGTGAAAATAAACAGAAGAGACTAAATTAAACTAAACTGAAACTGAAACTGAACAGAAACTAAAACTGAAACTGAAATTTTGTTTTGCATTTTCAAAGATGACTCATTTCGTCTTTTCTCCCATCAAATAAACTTCTTGCAGAGACATGGTAATGCCAATTTTCATATCTGGTAGTCTCTTTAAAAAATGTTAGCATTTTTTATTTAAAATTTTTCTGTTTTTCTCCCCTATTCATAAATTTTGTTCAGACTCTGAATTAATGATCCTTTGTTAATACCAGATGTTTCATGGTAACGATGTTGAGGTGAAAAGTCATTGAGGGATCCAAAAGTCAAGTGATATATAGTCCTGCACATCATTTGCTGTTCATTCATAAATTTTGTTCAAACCAGAATAAAATACCAGATATGATTTGGTGAGGAAGTTGAAGTCAAAGGTCATCTAAGGATCCAATATTTAAGGAATATGGATTATGGCTAATCATTTTCCCTATTCATTCATCATTTCTGTTCAAACTAGAACAAAGGATCATCTGGCAACACCAGATATGGGGCATGTAACATAGAAGAGATATGATCAATTTTCAATATGATACACACTNATATAATGAGATCATTTGAGTCACCTTTCGAGATCTTTCACTCCAACTTTGATATAATGTGGGCTGTCTGCCCCCACACGTAACATGTTGAGTTGAGTCACATCAAGTTCTTTCACTCAAGCTTTGATATGAGACAAGTTGAGTCATTCTTTGAGTTCACTACAACTTTGATATAATGAGGGTTGTCTACTCCTCAGGGTAGGACTGGCCCGCCAGGAGAGAGAGGCTCCAAGGGGGAGAAGGGAGAGGAAGGAATGATAGGCAATCCTGGCATCCATGGTTCCATGGGTGAAATGGTAAGCAATAATAATGATAAAAATGTGTCTTATATACCCAGGGTATTCGCTGTTCTCCCAGTAGGCCTTATAATGACCTGGGCGATGTTTCACCAATTAACGACCGACTTTAAGAACGCCTTTACGCACGACTGGTATCAGTTCTTCTGCTGGATGATTGAGAATCTTATGCTTGTTAGACTTATTAACATAATCCAGTCTTTCTTAAAGTAGTTGGTAGCTTAAAAAAACTACTTAGGGGGTGGTTTGAAAGAGGTTCATCGGGGTGAAGAATAATTGAAGAGAGTTGATCAGTTGTCTCACGATGTGCAAACGTAGAACATTAGGATAGTGACGTTTCGGCTGCTGTATACTGCTAGCCTTCATCAGACTATAATGAAGATAGACTACGCTGCGCGCGCCTTATATTGCCATGGGAGATGCTTGGAGCAATCGGGTGCATGTTCTTGTTCCTAGCGCTGTGATTGGATGCTGCTGTTAACCAATCAGGGGCAGCGCTATTGTTCCCCGCCGTGGTGGCGGGCGGGGGTGCGCTGAGTGGAGCGTGCGCTGAGTGGAGCGATCAGACGGATGCTATTGCTCCTGGCGCCGACACATGGCCTCAGCACTCTTGACTAATGGCTATCCCGAGTCATTTGTCAATCGCACCTCCAAGAAGAAATTCGCCCCTTCCGAGGAACCCGCTCGTTTTAAGTCTACCGTAGTTCTCCCGTATGTCGGTAGCATAGCTCGCTTACTCCGCCGGCACTTGGAGAAGAGTGATATTCGCGTCATATTTAAGTCCGATAGCACCATTTGCAACCAACTGGTCCACCCGGAGGACCTAGTTCTACCTGACAGGCGCGCTGGAGTTGTCTACAAGATCCAGTGCTCAACCTGTTACTAGGTGTACATTGGTGAGACTGGTAGACCTGTCGGGGAACGCATGCATGGACATTGCCGTGGTGTTCAACACACTGGCATATCGAAGGCTCGGCGGTTGCCGAACATGCTTGGACTGCCAAGCACCATCCAGGCTGGGACAAAGTCAGCTGCATCATGCAAGACAAACATTGGTATACGTGCCATGTGAAAGAATCGATTCAGATCCATTTGCATTGGAACAATATCAATAGGGATAACGGCATTGACATCCCTAATGAGTGGCTTTCTGCCATTCAGCGCCACGCAGCGAACAGGGTAAAACCAGTTCGGGAAAGCGTGCCCCCTGCTGCCAAGGCAGGGGACAATGACGTGCCAGCTTGCCCCCCTGCCGACGTAAATGGAAATGACACCAGGAGCAATATAGTGCCCTTCCGTTCACTCCTTTCAGGGCACCCCCGGCCGCTGCCATGGCGCTAGGAACAAGAGCAGGCACCCGATCGCTCCGGGCCTTTCTCGTGGCAATATAAGGCGTGTGCAGCCTAGTCTATCTTCATTACAGTCTGATGAAGACTAGCAGTATACAGCAGCCGAAACGTCACTATAATAACATTCTACGATTGCTTAGGGGGTGTTGTTCAAAAGTTGTAATTGATCAGCAAACGTGCCAAACAAATCATTGTTCCATGTGCGTCTTGTTAGAAGTGCTTATCATGGGCGAATGAAAATGCATGTTCCAATTTGCAGTTGAATTGTGGTCAATTGCAACTTTTGAACAACACCCCCTATCTGAAACACTGCCCATAGAATATATGTGTATAAAGTTTAGCAAAACTTGAACTGGATGCAAAAAGTTATAGATGAATAATACATGTATGAATTTGAATTGGTAATTATATAATTTGAAGGAAAATTCTCCATGACATGAGTAGTAAGGATCTAAAAGTTTGTCATCCCGCTTTGATATTACTCTGGCTCCATCTAGTATTTAGATTAATTTTCCTTGTCAAAACAAGTATTCTAATGGGTTGTTATAAAAAAAACTCACTTTCATGGACGTTCCATATCAATAAGTGTTCAAAACAAGTACAAGATTTTACTTGTAAGATATTGAAAACATCAACTTTTCATGAGCATGCAACTTTATTTTAATGAATTGTAATTTCTAATCATCAAATGCTTGCATATTCATTGTACAGTATTGTATTCTCTCCTTTTTCTTCATTTTTTTTCATAGGGTTATAAAGGTGCAGAAGGTGAATCAGGTGGTCGAGGCCCCCCTGGTGAAGACGGCCATCTTGGATTCCCTGGGCCCATTGGACCTCCTGGGCCGAAAGGATATACGGTAGGTTCTTGTTCAAATCAAGATAATTTCAATTTTCATTTTTTCCAATCTTTCCTGACATGAAGTTAGAATTCATACCATAATTTCTATTGTTTTTTCCTTAATTTCTTTTGCATTTTATTGCAATAAATGGCATGCATTGACTGTAAAAGTGTATTTTAATCATATATTTCTATTTCCTATAAATACATCATTTGCAAGAAATATAATAGGAAACACAATATTCACATGAAGAATTCATTTTACCTTTGCACATTGAAAACACATGATAACAATTTATTATTGTCATGCTTCTTTATATCGATTATGTTTGTGAAAAAGAAAATAAATCTTCAATTCAATTTGATACAATTCAATTTAATTGTTTGTTCTGGATTTTATGTAAATGAAAGCTCAGCATCACTAGAAAGAGTAAATGCAAACTTGTACCTTAATATAAATTGATGACTTATGATTTTTGGAAAATATGACAGGGTTGGTATACATTACTTATCTTAATGTTGAGTTAAACTTGACTCAATGTCTTAATCATCAGAATTAAAAAGCTGATCATCTGACCTGAAATTTTTTTCTGAAATCTTAAAAAGTTCTACTAAATGCTCATCCCAACAGGGTATGCAAGGCGGTGAAGGCAATCGAGGAACGCCAGGACTAGATGGACCAAAGGTAATTTCACATCGTCCCCCAAATTAAATAAATGTTTACATGACTATTCGAACAATACTTTCCCTATTCATTTCTCATAGTAAATAAATATATTTTATACAATCCATCTGATGCAATGTTGTATGATTGTTGATAATGCCAGACATTCTCAGCTTCATAATTTTACAGAAATGTTATTGTAACATTATTAGAAACTTTTCATTTGTTAATTTTTTTAACATAACAAGTACCTGGTATTTATTTATTTATTTCATAGTTCCTATTCAGACAATGGTATTTGAGACTTTCTGATAAGCAAGTGGTTCTTTGATTTTGACTGATAATTAAAAGGAAAACATAAAGTGCATTCTTTACAGGATGACAGAGGAGTGTTGCTAAAAAGTTCTGGTCACTTGCAAATAAACTGCTCATAATACACATATCGAAATATGGCATTTCCATGCTTGCATGGTCTTCGCTTGGAACAAAACACAAACGAAATAATGATTTTCATTGGGCATGTGCCAAGTAACTGTAACTTACAATACATCACAACTATTTAGCAACACCCCAGTAGTAATATGAATATTTAATTTGATGATTAATGATTCGTACATATCTTTGGCCGTCTTATAGGGAGATCGAGGGGATGAAGGGCGATTGGGGCACCCCGGTCAAGATGGTGATGTCGGATTCCCAGGGTTAGATGGTATGAGAGGACCGCCTGGCCTACCGGTAAGTGTTTCTTTTTTTGAAGAGCACCCCCATCAAGATAGTGATATAGGCTTTGCCGGGCTTTTGATAAAATATATATACAACCTGATGACAACTTTTACATGTACCTTAATCTTTTTTTGTTTAACCCTGAAATCAGGATTTTTGGAAGCCACAGGGATGGAATTTTGCATCCACTTGTCTCATAAAAGGGGTTTTATGTTTTGCTGGCATCAAAGAGATTGTACCAGATTTCATTGAGGTTTCTAGGTGACGTTTGACCTCGCCTGAATGAGGTTCTTACAGAGACCTTATCATTCATCTTCCTATCTGTTGGTTTGAACCGTCATTTAAAAAGATGCTTCTTTACCTACTTGTTCTCTTTTTTTCTATTCTTCATCCATTTTGTTCAAGTCTCTGGGTAGTACCAGATGTGTTATGATTTAGCCATTTAATTTGACTCACTAATCAGCTAATAATACATGTGATACTGAATTAGCAGTTACATAAACATTTAGCTGGTTGTTTGATACTTGTTTTCCAAACCAACTAAATTATGTTTAAGTGAATGATTGAAAACAAGATTTGGGTGACAAAATTAAAACATCTTTTTTCTCCCTTCAGGGGTTCCAAGGTTCTCCAGGAAAACCAGGGAATCCAGGCATAGGACCACTGGTATGTATTTAATGCTTGAGAAAAGAAAATTGGATTACAATTTTAATAGGTTTCCAGTGTTCTGGAATGATAATTGTTAAAATCTCTGCTGTTTCTTTGCTCTAAGTAATGAAAAATACCTCAAATTATGGAGGAATGAATCACCTTTGTCTTGATCAACATCAGAACTCAAGTTCACCCATGCATGAAAAAGACATGGTTTATATTACAAATCGATGGTATTTTCTTAATCCTTATGATTATCAAAGCATATTTTTCTATTCTCAATTTTTTTTCTTCCGATTGCATGCCACAATTGATTGTATGCTGCATTTTTATAAACAATATATGCTATTTTCTGCTGCCATTTTTTCATTTGAAACAAGTGTTGATGAGGATGACATTATATTCAATTGTTTTTGTAAATAACTTTGTTGTAAAACAATTTGCTGTGGAAAATCAAGGAAAACAATTGAAATGCTCACATTTTGAATAAGATAAAGTGGAAATCATGTCATGTATCATATCTATGCATATCTATTATTATTAAACAACTATATTTTGTTGGTTGCAGGGTCCTAAGGGAGCTCCAGGGTTGGTCGGAGAGCCAGGACTCCGTGGACCAGCTGGTGAAGAAGGTGAGAGGGGGCCGGCAGGAGCGAGAGGTTTACCAGGTCTGCCTGGAATCCCTGGAATGCCGGGAAGGAATGGATCATATGGTGCAGCTGTAAGTGTAGCTCAGATTTTTCTCAGTCTTATATCAACAGGTTTCTCACTCTACCTGGAAAACTTGTAAATGTCTTCCAATTTTTCCAGTCAAGGATTAGTCAGAGAATTTGATGAAATATTTCTCAAAATCAGAGAAAAATCTGGAAATCTTGTTCTTAAATAATGGGAACCTACGGTAATTATGGATGCGTTGATATACATTGAAATGAGTGGAGTGGATTAGTTTGACATTGATATTATAGAATTCCAAAAAATTATCAGAAAATATTCAGAGAATTTGTACTCCTCAAATCGTGGGAACCCTGATCAAAAACACATTGAATTCTCTATTAAATACAGTCTTTTCCATTCTGCCGTTCTGTAAAATTGAAAAGAATTCTTATTGAAAAAGCATACATTTCTAATGTTCATCAATTTGAAATGTACTTTCTTGGCAGTACCATAAATTTGTATGGCTGAAACGTGTGACATAAATATGGCTGACCTGTGAAATATGTGTGTGACTTTCCTGATATTGAAATTTAGTTGATAATTTAGGTAGTGTTACAATATTCTTCAATGATTAGTTCGTAAATCAAACTACAATAGGAACACAATGAGGTCAGATGAACAATTATCAATTTATGGATTTGCCCTTTGATATTTTGCGATATAAATTATGTTTACTGTCAGGAATATTGATTTTTTTTTTCTCAAATGGCTTTTCCTATTATTCCTGACTCTGCAGGGGCTCTCAGCAGCTGGAGGTGCAAAAGGTATTCCTGGTCCTCCAGGACTAATTGTAAGTATAGCCAATCCCACCGCTGCCACCATATAATGTTCATACCAATCAGTGCCCTTTGAAATTTACAAATTACCGGTGGTGCTTATATCCAAATTCTGCAACATTTTTTCGTCATAATAAAAATCCAGTGGTAATAAATGAATAATGTATGGCCCTCCAGAGAAAATGAACATTATTTGTCATTTTCTTGAAAAAAAAAGGATTTAGTACCATCATGCATGTCCACACTTCAGAGGGCCGTGATACCAATGAGTAAAAGAGATTTTGCCAGATGAGACAGTTCTGATGAATTACAGTGTTGTTTTGTTTCAAAGTGCTCACTGATATATATGATGATGATGGAAATAGATTTTGATGTATATTCATTTTGATATCTTCACCAGGTATACAAGTACCAAAAGAATAATTATTATGAATTTAAATTTGGCAGGTATGCATAAGGACTGGTCTTTGAAAGTCGGTTTGTCATTTAGTACCCCTATATATTTTATATTGAACTTGAGAAGACTAAAAAAGCCCTACCTAAGAAATACTTTATTTCATTCAGATAGATATAACAAAAGAAGTTTTATGAAAATAGGAAAGCTTATGAAAGATTTTGAAATTTGAAAGGCAGGTGAAAACAATGTGAAAACGGGATAACTCAATTATAACGTGTCTTTTTCATAGCCATGCAATATCATAGAGATAATGTAAATTAGGCCAAGTTGTTCAAACCCGTTGTTAAAGGTATAGATTCGTAATGATCGGGATGCAGAAAGTGATGTGAAACGAGCTGATGTATTCACAAGTCGCTTTACATACATAAATATAACTGTGTACGAAATATGGAGAGAAAATTGTACGTATTCTGGAGTATTTTACGTCGAACACGCCAATCAGCCATGATTCCTACGGTGTGCCAAGTGCTTTCACACCGGGGAGCGTCGGCCCGGAATGGGCGAAACGATCGGTGGTATTTTCTGTGGTGTACCAGTTCGCATTTATTTTGTACGTGAAGCATGTTGTGCTAGGGATGGAGACTGTAGCATCATTTTTTTTGTTTTGCGGTAATTAAGCCATTTCTTGATCGATTTTAATCAAACAAACTATTAACATACTCTAATTTGCTATTGAAAAAATGAATTATGGTAATATTTTTTTTACTAAAGCTCACAAAGTAGTTAAATATCTGAAGTGCCTTCCTCCCAAAACTGGTCCATCGGGTTAATGTCTGTTTCTTGTTTCCTTTCTTTTTCCCAAGGGACGGAAAGGCGATTCTGGACCTGATGGTGTAAGAGGACCAGCTGGTCCACCTGTGAGTCAAGAAACAATTTCTTTTCAATCTATCTATCTATTTATTTATTCATTTATCGTCAGTGGGCTGATAAAACCTTGTATCTCAAAAATGAGAAATAGTCAGGAGAGCCCTAAAACATGGCTGAGTTAATACTACAGTGAATGGGAAAAAGGATTATGTACTGTGCCACAGACACTCAGTCTCCAAATTGAAGCCTGAAATTTACACAGGACAAAGTGCATCACCCATGGCACAGGGTTATTAAGAAAAAACATCTTACTAAGAAAGCGAGATTCAAGGTTTTATCAGCCCACCAACGTTATATATTCTCCACTTACGGGTTGGATTGACCTGTTCAGTTTTTGGTTGCTTTTTAGAATGCAAAAGATAGGGGTCACTGATAAACGTGTACAAATGACATTTTAAACAAGTCTCATGTTTCTTGAAATACCGAAAATTCAACTTTCCTGCAAGTTATCAAACACACTGTATTCATTTCCCAACATGAGTGATTTCCATTGTTGCAGGATGTCTTTTGTTTATCCACTACACATCCTGAAAAATGAACCCATATGGTTGAAAGAATTACATCGTGATTCCCAAATCTCTTTGTAGATTGTAAAGGTGTTCTTCAGACAATAATTTATGCAAAATATAATGCAGAAATTACATATGTTACAGAATATTTATGATATAACAATTTAGTTGTATATATTATTTCTATATCACTGAAAACTAAGAGTGCCATGGCGCTTTACAATTTAACAAATTAAGTATACAAATAAAGTGTCTAAACTAAATGTTTATTATGTTATGATACAAATAACTTAATTTGTTTTGCTCGGTCGTTCAATTGGGAATGAATATCTTATTTACATTTGGATCAATATTGAATCTCATCAATATCCTGGAATATTGGGAAAATCTGCACCCATAAAAAATCCAATCTGGTCATGAGAAGTATAAAGACTAGAGAATTTCGAGGCTGGAATATCTTGGGGCCTTGATTGCCAATCAATCGTAAAGGGCTTATCTTCGAAGACCAGCCATGTGATAATAAAACATGTTAAAAATGGTAGTTCCTGCAACTAATTTTGCTTTTCAACATCTGAAAGGGAAGAGCAACATCATTCAGACGCTGCTCAATGGCTACTCGGCCCACAAATTGTTCAGCCGAGTAATTTCTATTTCAGCTAAAATCAGGGATAATTAACATCTTATTAATTGTTACTAAACCCAGAAAATTAATTATGGAGCACTTCTAACAGAGGTAATTAGCGCTATATGATAACAACTGCATATTATTATCATTATTTGTGTTTGAGAATTCGTCTATATAGGTCACCTGTCCACAGTAGCCACTTTTATCCCTTGGGTAGCCACTATAGACAGGTTTGACTGTACTTCAAATGTTAGCCTTATTTCTACCAGGGGGGGGGGGGGGGAGCATGGTGGCACCCTTCCTCCTTAAAATTTCACTTTGCCATGCTGCCAAAATTTTGTTACGCTCTCCTTACGATTGTAACTTCTTTCTATCAAAGCTCATGCAACTGTTGAGACCAAATCTTTGACAATTGGGTAAGTGGTCTTGACGTTACGGGTGTTTGAAAAAACACAAAAAATAACTAAACAATCTGGTAGAATTATGGTTAATATCAATATCCTTACTTTTATCATCAGGGCCCTAAAGGAGAGCGAGGAGAGCCAGGAGAAGAAGGCGTGATTGGACACCCAGGACTCCGAGGGCCAGATGGGCCCATCGGCTTCCCAGGGCCTCAGGGCGAGATGGGCACTAAGGGAGAGAAAGGCAGCATGGGAGTGAAGGTAACTTTGATTTCTGATCCACTGCCTCTATAAGTTCCCATAAAGCACAGGATTTGTAAAGGCATGTTATAACGGTTGCATTTTTTATGCATACAGACATGATAAGATCCTTATAAGATGATGCTCAGCTGTTTATTGGTAGAATTCCTTATTTATTTAGCTATTTATAGACCAATATTTTAGCAGGATGCCCTTAAGATATGATGTTAGTATCATGAGTGGTCTTTCATAAGAAAAAAAACCCTATGGACATACCATACGATAACAGAATTCAGCAATTAAAAGAGTATCAATGAAAATGTATTCAATTCCTTTAACAACTCAATGTATTTTCATTAAGATGTCAAGGAATGTTCCAAAAAGTGGACTTGTAGGTCTGGGAGATGCTCTGGGGGTACTTCACGTTTGTGTTCAGAGAGAGATTTCCCACTTCAAACTATTGGCCTCACCTTTCCTAAACTACAAGTATCTTTGCTTTCATTCTCGGATGAGCAACGTCCTTGTTTTGATGGTATTTTTTCATTTTACTGTCTCCGAACCAGTTAAGCTGAAGAAGCATCATAGATTGGGCACGGAATGTTCCGATTATATTTAAATGATTTAGTTCTGCCAAAATTCTTTGACCTACTTCATGAATAAGAATGTATACTTGCTAATCATAATGCTATATGAGTAACATGCTAACCATCAGGGCACAACTGTATTCTTTAAACTTTTCATCTTTCCATCTTTCAGGGAGGACCTGGAACTGTTGGTACCCCGGGAGACCCTGGCACACGTGGAACACAGGTATGTAAACCATTTTAGTATTTACCTTTATGGACTATATTCATTATTTAGAACATGTCTAGGAATTTGTGGAAGAATTGTGGTGTAGTGGTTCTAGCTCTTACCTTTCATCCAGAGGGTCTCAGTTCGAGTCTCACACATGGCATTTATTTTCTCAGCAAGAAATTCATTCATATTGTGCTGCATGTAAACAAGGTGATGTGAATGGAATTCAGTCTCGCAATGAAAAAATAATTTTCACATTGGATCTTTTACAAAATTTGTGGAGGTGGGGCAAAATGACCCTCTCCCCAAATGAGAATAGGGTTAAAGACTTGGTATATTCTCAACTGCCAGCTTAGATTTATTCAAATAGTTGATTGTGTATGTAAACTATATGTAATATGTGAAAGAAAACTAAAATGCAGTATATTACCTCCATTGGAAAAAAAAATTGCACTGGAATTATGATTCATGAGGAATTTTTATTCATCTTCTACAGATAATTTGATTGTGTATGAGTAGCATTCTTTGTTTAATTGTATCCATCCATCTCAATATAGTTAGATAGGATTGAGAATTTGCTTTGATTTGACTTGATTTGATTTATTTGTCCATTTCATTATCTGAACATGACAAAAGATACATGTAGTACAATAGAATATAAATTGTACAAAACAGTAGTTACAAAATATACGTATCATACCACCACAATGTTACAAAATGTCTTAAAGAATTATAATCGTTGTACCTCTGAATGTTTTCAGGGAGCTGATGGTGATGCTGGACCGCCTGGGCCTGCTGGTGATTCCGGTCTAAGGGTGAGTAATGTTGGACCTAACACATCATTACCTGGAGATTATGTACAAAAGTCCTACTGAACATGTATGTAGGAAAATTTCCACGGGGTGTTAATATTCGCGCTTTTCACGGTAAAATTGTCGACCGCAAATTTTATATCCGCGAAAATTATCCTTAAAAATNATTGACATTTGACAGAAATTTTTAGGGGCGTTCCCAACTAAGCCAACATAAAAATGAAGAAAAAATATTATAAAATATATGAAACACATTTGGACTCTCTTTCAGTGAAAAGGGTATTGATAATGGTATAATACATCAATACAGATCAACTTGTATTTTCATAATAGTACGCCTTTAAAAATTTGTACGAAAAGTTAACATTCAAAGTACTTCACACAGTGCGTTTCTAAGTGACATGATAACGCTATCTGTACATGATCTCCAGATTATACTGTGATTATACAGTCATTCTTTATGATTTTTTTGGCATTTAAAAGCATTCTTTTGTAACAGTAATCACTTTCTGTTTCCTGAAAAAATTTGTATTGGTCAGGTCGGGAGAGTATACTTTCATCAAGGATTATTTCCGTGAATTCAATACCCCGCGAAAATGGTCATGGACTAACCAACCGCGAAAAATGAACGCCATGAAATTATCCCACTATACGGTATTACTCACTGGAAGGTGTCGCACATGTGAAAGCTCTTGGAAAGATATCATGATCGTAAAGAAAATTAAGAGTTATTAAGGTTTGAAATCCTAAAGTTTAAAGTAAAATCAGATTATGTTCCAGTCCTGATACCAATACTTACCTTCTTTTTCATTAAAGAAGAACCACGAAGGAAATCACGAATACAACATATTTTACAAGTACGAAAAGGTGATTATGTGGATAATATGTTGAAAGGACTATATTATATCAAATCCGATCATGTAAAACAAAATACCTGATTTTAGGGTTCGTTTTTTGCATTTCAGTTTCGGGATCTTTTGAGTTATTTCGAGTTATTTTGTCTTATTTCGGTAATGACGTCAAGGAAGGGACATTTGCAGAAGGAACCATCCAGCTTAATTTTAGAGGGCAAACTGTCTTCCTCTACATGCTTTGAATTGTTTTATTTATTTACTTTTATGTCCTGTAAAGCAATTATCCAATATACTATGGCGGCAAACGCTCTTGTAAGTAAGGTGCAAGTGCATTGTTGTCGTAAATCAAATAGTACACTCGCATATTATTTCCTTTGTTTCTTATGCCTTTTATATCTGAGAAAATAATTGCCACACTCAAGGAGTCGGGTTGTTATTGTAACATTTCATTCATTGGACATGTCTATTTACTGAATTTTACATCCTTTCAAGCAGTGTTTTGTGGATGCATAACTCTATTATGTACACATAAGAAAATTCCTTCTTCTTATTCAGCTGAGTAGCCTAATGTTGAACAGGAATACACCATATCAATCGGGGAAATACTTTCTTTTGTGTGCATATAACCATTTTGAAGGCATCAGTGGAAGTTGTTTGGTTCGTCCAATTTTTTTTTGCATTCTTGCTCGAAATGTTTTTCCTTTTTTGACGTCACAATACCAATCACTTTTCGCACTCAGTTCGCATTTCGTTTGTCAAACCCGCACGTTCCAGGCTTGATAATGTCTTTGTGATTCTCTTTTAATCCATTGCCTACTGGAATTCGGTAGTCTCTGCACAAAGTCTAGAGGATTGCACAATGCAGTCAATGGTTAATAGAAGTTTCTTATCAACATGAAACAATGTCATGTCAATTTTATGTTGCAGGGTTTGCAAGGAAGAAGAGGAAAGCGTGGACCGGTAGGACCTCCAGGAGAAGGCGGTGGCTCAGGAGGGAATGGAACCTTAGGCCTAATCGGCAGGTCTGGAGGGAGAGTAAGTAACTTGCTATCAACTGAAGAATATGAACTCTTCAATTTTATATACTGGAGAAACTATAGATAAATATATTGATAGTCAAAATAATTCCTGTAAGCGAACATAGCAATCAGTGAGAATAAGAGAGACATGAACACATAACTTGGTTGTATGAGATCTTAAAAGGGAGAGGGAAGCGTGGACCGGTAGGACCTCCAGGAGGGAACGGAACCCTAGGCCTTATCGGCAGATCCGATGGGAGGGTAAATCACACCACACCAAGCTGAAGAATCTGAACTCTTCGATTTTTCTATACTGGAGGAAATATATATGTATTTTTTTATATGTATATACATGCATATATTGAGAAACTATAGATAAATATATTGATACTCTAAATAATTCTGGTAAGCGAACACAGCAATCAGTGAGAATAAGGGAGATGTTAACACATAACTTGGTTGTATGAGATCTTAAAAGGGAGAGAGGGAAGTGTGGACCGGTTGGACCTCCAGGAGATAGCGGCGGGTCAAGAGGGAACGGAACCCTTGGCCTTATCGGCAGGTCTGGGGGAAGAGTAAGTTACACAACAACAAGCAATCAACTGAAGAATTTTAAGTCTTCAGAATATGAACTATTCAATTTTGTTTACTGGAGAAACTATATTGATTTTAAAAATAATTCCAGTAAGCTAACTTTGCAACCAGTAAGAATGAGCAAGACATGAACACATAACTTGGTTGTATGAGATCTTGAAAGGGAGAGGGGAAAGCGTGGACTGGTAGTCCCTCCAGGAGATAGCGGTGGATCAGGAGGGAACGGAACGCTAGGCCTTATCGGCAGGTCCGGTGGAAGAGTAAGTAACACCACAACCAGCAATCAACTGAAGAGTTTTAAGTCTTCAGAATATGAACTATCCAATTTTGTTTACTGGAGAAACTATATTGATTTTAAAAATAATTCCAGTAAGCTAACTTTGCAACCAGTAAGAATGAGCAAGACATGAACACATAACTTGGTTGTATGAGATCTTGAAAGGGAGAGGGGAAAGCGTGGACTGGTAGTCCCTCCAGGAGATAGCGGTGGATCAGGAGGGAACGGAACGCTAGGCCTTATCGGCAGGTCCGGTGGAAGAGTAAGTAACACCACAACCAGCAATCAACTGAAGAGTTTTAAGTCTTCAGAATATGAACTATCCAATTTTGTTTACTGGAGAAACTATATTGATTTTAAAAATAATTCCAGTAAGCTAACTTTGCAACCAGTGAGAATAAGAGAGATGTGAAGATATGACTTGATGTATGAAATCTTAAACTTAAGTGCTTTATTCTATCATAGCAGTTACTTTCATTTTCAGGCACCTTCAAATCATAGCGAATCATAATGAGTCATCCTATACAACAATTTCATTTTTGCTTTATACTGTTATACTTGAAGGTAATAGAAAGCTTTATTCAATGGTGAATACACAGGATATTATGTTCAAGAAAATCTAAAAGACAAGAGACAGTGATTTCCTTTTCTCTATTGAGAAAAAAGTCTGGGACTTTGATATATTTCATAGGGCATATATGAACATTGAGAGCATAAGGCTACTACTTGTACGTGATTATTTAAATTTCTTTTTATTTTTGGAATATATAGCACAATTTTGACTCATTTCATGAAAATGTTCATAATATCATGCATCGCTATTGACCCTCTCCTACAGTGTACACTCATATGACAACTCCTATCTCAATGAATTAGTATCTGAGAAAGGATAGTTTATCTTTGGTCTAACTGTGAAGATTGAATTTTATTGTCATTCCAGGGCAGATTTGGCTTGAGGGGTTTACCTGGACCACAGGGGCCTAAAGGAGAGAAGGGTAGTCTTGGACCAATAGGACCACCAGGGGCGATGGGAGAAAGAGGACCAAGGGTAAGTTTCTGGAGTAATTGTCCTAGAAGTTCTGGACCAAATGGGTCTAACGGGAGAAGGGTATTCTTGGACTAACATTACTGCAATGTACAATAGAAGAAATAGGAGTGAAGGTCAGTCTGTTGAATATTTGTTTGAAAAGTTCCGGACTATAGGACTACCTTTTAGTCCAGGAAGGTGTTTCACCAAGATAATAAAGACTTAAAGAACTACTGGAATCCCTTCTTGTGCCTAAGGATTCATAATCTTATCCATATTCAGCAAAAGAACTGATATCAGGCGTTCATAGCATCTTTCTTATCTTGGTGAAACACCGCCCTGGACTGAAAGGACAACCATGTCCAATAGAGCTGAGGATATGTCTTATGAATATTTGTTTGAAGAGTCCTGGATCACACGAGTCTAAAGGAGAGAAGGGTAGTCTTGGACCAATATGATCACCAGGGCCATTGGGAGAAAAAGGACCAAGGGATGTTTGTGGAATATTTGTTTGAAGAGTTCTGGCAAACATGGGCCTAAAAGAGAGAAGGGTAGACTCAGACTAATTGCACTACCAGGTCCGATGGGTGAAATAGGACCAAGAATAAGTTTGTGGAATATTTGTTTTTAGAGTTCTAGACCACATTAGCCTAAAGGGGAGAAGGGTAGTCTTGGACCAAAAGGACCACTAGTACCGATGGGAGAAAGAGGACCAAGGGTAACTCTGTCAAATAGTTCTGGGGCCCAACAGGTTAAAGGTGGCGGCCAAGGAGAGGTGGTCCTGGAACTATGGATCTATTATAGTCCTGTGAGCCTCTAGAAACAATTGTTTCCCTTCTTGCAATCAATATGTCAGTACTCTGAATCAATCGTAATTACAATGCTAGATATAAGTTGCTTCCTTCTTTCCTTCTCATCTCTCTACCAGGGTAAAAGAGGCATTTAAGGAGAGCTGGGTCCAGCTTGTTCACCCGGAAATAAGGGCTTCTTAGGCTACCCTGGACCTGTGGAACATGAAGGACCAACAGGACCATTACGGTCCCTGACACCTGTAGAACAATCATGCCTCTCTTGGCAGTCAATATGTTCATACCGTGAAATTATATTTTGCACTTAATACAATATTCAATTAGAATGCTTGATAAACAAAACTTGACTAAAGTTATCCCAACTTTTCATCTCTCTACCAGGGTAAAAGAGGCATCCAAGGAGAGCTTGGTCCAGCGGGTCCACCCGGAAAGAAGGGATTCCTGGGCTACCCTGAACCCGTGGGACATGAAGGACCAATGTGAGCATTGTGGTCCCCCTGACGCCTCTACAAGCAACCATGCTTTTCAGTACAGTCAATCTGTCAATATATTAAAATTAGATATGTATTCGATAAAGATTCAAACAGAATGTTTTATAACCAAACCTTGACTGAAGTTTTCCCAACTTTTCATCTTTCACCAGGGTAAAAGGGGCATTCAAGGAGAGCTGGGTCCAGCCGGTCCACCGGGAAAGAAGGGCTTCTTGGGCTACCCTGGACCCGTAGGACATGAAGGACCAATAGGACCTAAGGTGAAATATCTAATACCTTTTCTTATCTCGATTTTTTTAAAACTCTACTCCCGAAACCAGTCACATACACTTGAAAAAATATTGTACTATTTACATACGGTATTACTCTGTAAATTGAAATCACAATTCATCTTTTAGCTGCAACGATTTTTAAATTAATAAAACATTTATCTAATACGTCTGTTGGCAGCAGACAACAAAATTTCAACAAAATCAATAAAGTACAAAAATGAATGTAAGTAAATTAGTGTGTTGAAGTGTTCTATACACAAACTACCTGAGTATTTACACTTGCAAGAAACTTTCATATGAATCTTTTGCTCCTTGGAGCTAAAATTTCACATGTTTAAATGCTAGCTTTTACACCAAACCACTCTATATCACTTTTGTTTGAGAATTAAAAACTTGCTCACCCCATCTTATCAACAAGCATAAGCCATGTCTTTATTCTCATAAATGTTTTCAAAAGTGGTTGGCACTAATATGTTTCTTAGATCTCACACTCTACATTTGCCACAATTATGACTTACTAGTTTATATTGTTTCTTTCAACATTGGTACAGTTTATCCGCCGTTGGAATCTTAAAATGCATAAAGGAGCAAGGACAAGGTTTTTTTGTTGGGGGGATGTAGAGCTTAATTTTTGCAACTATAACTGGCTGACTTTTTTTTCTTTCAATGTTTGCTATGCATATCCTGTGTTTAAATTTCTGAAGGGCAGGACGGGTCCAGATGGCTATGAAGGCTACCCCGGACCTCAGGGGGCCCCTGGATACCCTGGCCCACCCGGTCCCCGAGGGCCCAAGGGGGATAGAGGAATAGGAGGGGAAGAAGGGCTGCAGGGGGAGGAGGGACAAAAAGGAGGAAAAGGAGAACCGGTGAGTTAGATTTCTCTTTTTAAATATATTTCAAAATCTCAAAATTTCAAGATATGAAGATTCTTTTTTATTTAATTCAATCATATAAAAAAACAAATAAAAACTATTAACAATACAAATACTAGGTAAGAATATATACATGTAGATAGAAATACATATAGAATTTGATATGAGGTATTGCATAACAAATACATATTGGAATACAGGAAATAAAAGTTAAAAGAGATACAAGAATGAGTAGGGATCAAGATAAACGATCTATATAGAAATCTTTAATTCGCAAAAATGGATGAAAAAATATGACACTACAAGCCCCTGACGAAGTTTACTGTAGAAAGCCTATAGACTTTTGAAAACGTGCGAATGTTACCGGAAGTACCTGTGCCAAGAATCTGGGCCAAAATAACTAAGCGCCGCATGCGTTCAGATTCGGAGAGCTATATGCAATAGGGAGAATTGAAATTACTGTGCATAATGGCATGCACCTCCAATGAAGCTGTTTGGACAGTCACAAATGGATTTGGTTTGGTTCCTGCACTGAGGGTTCAAACCCCTTTCGCGTCTTTGGGATGGCGACATTGACGATCGGTCCCTCTTTCTCTCTTCTGGTGTACATGCAAATAGCAAATTTGAATGATACATGTTATAAATCCAAATTTCTTTTTTTTCTCTCTCTCTCTCTTAATGCATGCAAATGAAACATAGCACTGAAGTAAGTGAGTTTCGATGAGTGTGAGTTAGCAGCCCTAGTAACAGTGATTCAGAAGGCAATAATTGAACTTAAATAAAAAATTAAAAAATTCTATTTTTGTACATTCTAGGGAGAACCTGGTGTGATTGGACCAGCTGGACTGAACGGTAACGCAGGATACAAGGTAAACAAACATCTATCAATAACTATGAACATATAGTCAAACCTGTCTATAGAGGCCATCCAAGTAAAACAGAAAAGTGGCGATTGTAGACAGGCGACATCTATAGACAGGTTCTATAACACACATTAAAAGAATTAAAATTATATTTCTTCAACAGGAGAAGGAAAAATAGATGATCAGAACCAAAAAAGTTTGAGGAAAATCGGACAACTAATAAGAGAGTTAGGAATGTTTGAATATTTAGACAAATTGGCAACTGATGACGTTACAGGTGCACAACTGACCATCTATTACATTCATATCAATGTTATAAAATGTTACTTTTTAACTAAAAAATATGATTTCCTCAAGCCTGTAACCATAGGATATCTTTATAAGAGATGTGTAGATCCACTATTTGCATGTTTCCATTCATACAAACTTTGCAACTTCTGTAAAAATAAGGAATTCTGCACCATATTTATAATGAAAACTCTGGCTAGTTGTGCACCCATGATGTCATCAAATTGGCAACATCTCTGGGAATTTCCACTGATTTGCCCATTTTTTCAAATCTTTAAAAATTCATAACTTTTTTATTACTTGTCCGATTTTCTTCAAACTTTTTTTTGTTTTACTCACCAATTTTTCCTGCTTCTGTTAAAAAATTATTATTTTTGGGTAGACTCTTCTTTTAAGGTCTCGAGAGAACCAATATAGGTGACCCCTAAAGGCAGGTTCTAAAACACACAGTCTGGATGGATCCAACGTAGATGGCCACTAGAAACAAGTAACTGCTATAGACAGGTGGCCGCTATAGACAGGTTTGACTGTATCAAATTATAATAATAATAACAATAATAATAATAATAATAATATATATGATTTATATGGCGCCAAATCCACTTTTCAAGAAAATGCTCAAGGCGCAGCTGGAAAAATGTGTGAGAGTAGATACAGGAGACTTAGTAGATAAGTAGATACATGAGACTTACTAGATACAGAAATATAATGCTGGGATGTAATTAATTATATGCGATGTTGAAAAGGTAGGTATTTAAATTCTGTTTGAATATTTCAGCTGATCTACATGTACTTTCTTTGCTGGCTTCTGGGAGGGAATTCCAAATAGATGGCCCAGCGTGCAGCGTGAATAATGATTATAATTATAGATTTTATTTCCTCGAGGGAGCCTCTTTTTTATCAAACAACTCCACCATTGATAAAGGATACTTCCATTTATTGTTAGAACAATGAAATACCAATGTCATTATTTTAATATATTTTGGAGAGACAAACTGTGGATTATTACATTTTACATTGTTTTGCATTGATTGGATCATACGGAATATAAATGATGATTATACGATTGGATTAGGATCATGTCATACGAAGTGTAACAGATTATAAACAACATTTATTATATTAATGATATACAAACGCAACTGAATGAAATTAAATTGCACTTCTTCCTATGTAGGGTGATGCTGGCGATGTTGGATTTCCAGGCAGGCCTGGAGCATTAGGATTAAGGGTAAGTCATTTTACTTTATATTCCACAGTAGTTAGAATTATCATAAGTATTGGTATTCTCTGTGCCATGTCGCACATACTGTGATATCTACATGTACAATGTATAGGCATGGTAGTAAACGATGCAGTGTTTGGCTGGTCATCAAGTAGCTCAATTTCATTGTTTTTTATTTATTTTTTTAAAGTTTTGTTCTTCTGCTATCAATCAATGAAATTCCATTATTCTTATGTAGTTTGTGTAGTTTGAAAATGAATGTCTGTGATAAAGCAAAACTCATCTTATACCAGTGATTAGTGTTGCTAGTATTAAGTGTCGTGATGATGTGCTGACTGATGAATTAACAATCACCATTCATTTTGAAATATTTATAGATCATAAATAACATAAAAAATTCATAAATCAATGATTATAAATCTTAAATCAATATTTTACTTATCTCTTCAATTGAATCTGTTCTGTGAAGAAGATAAAATAAAAAGGAGATTAGATTAAGGGGGTGTTGCTCAAAGGTCGCAATTGATTGCAAGTTGCAGCTGATCGGAACGCGCCAATCAAAATCATTGTTTCATGCGCATCTTGTTAAATGCGCTTACTGTGCGCAAATGAAAATGCGCGTTACAATTTGCTAAGTTGCAGTTGATTTGCAGTTGATTCTGAGCAACACCCCATATGATTGGCACCTCATACCCACCCTTTAAAAACTATTTTTTTTTATTTGTTTGTTGTCAAGTTATCTATCAGCCATGAAAAATCTCATTCCTGCCTCCCTGGAGGGAATAACCTTTTTGATTGTTTCTATTTTGCTGTATTTTTCTTGTGTACCCATCTGCTGTCTAGAATATTATTTATTGGTCCCAATGGTCAAATCAGTCCATAGAAAGGATTAAAGACACTGTTTAACATTGCAGTTGCACAATTAAACAAATTCTCAAACCAAGCTGTCTGTCCTATCTAATAAATATATTCAGATAGATGAAAAATCAACAGCGGATGCAAAAATAACAAAAGTTATACAATTGCACTATCAAGATATCTATGAACATTGAATTAAAGCGTAGGACCCACGCATTAATTCCAGTACAAAGCCTATGGAGGCGACGTTTTACATTTTCGTTTGTTTAAAGCACTAAACGTTGATTTTAAAGCCTAATATTTTCCCAGTTTAGTTTATATGCACCATCAATCTTTCAGATAACCTCTATCATCTGGCAGTTGAGAATTTTTTAAATGAAAACAATGTTAAGCAATGGCTTTAAGATCAAGGAGGTCGAAATTGAATCGTGTTCTTCTTTATTTGCAGGGCAGGAAAAGGGGTCGACAAGGTGTACAAGTAGAGAAGAGCAACAAGGGTGACCAGGAAAAATTGCAACATATCAGGAAGATCTCATACATTTTAACCTATTTTGATCTGATTTTGCATTGGGAGAATGTCGTTAATACAAATCGTATCTGGGAAATTGTATTCTATTTTTGCAGGGGAGGAAAAGGGGTAGACAAATTGTACAAGAAGTGAAGGTGAGCAGCGGAAAGGGAGGCAAGATGGGAGCCTATGTAGCTACGGATAGCTCTCTGGAATACTTATTGACATTTTTTGACATTGTCAAGAAGAGAAGAGAAACAATGTTAAACCAGCAAGGATATCAAGAGGATCTCATATATTCTAACCTATTTTGATCTGATTTTGCTTTGTTAACAAATGCTGTTAAAGCAAATGTGGTTTGAACTGTTATATTGTATTCTAGGGGTTGGCCAGGGGAACAAGGATAAACCAGGCAAGATGGGAGCCTATGGGTACGCTGCCATATAGAATCTCCTTGCTGATTCCCCATTTGACTAATCAGCCCATGTAAAAGATTAAAACTAAATGATTGGAATTATGACTTTGTATTTTATTTTTTCAGGGTAGGAAAAGGGGAAGACAGTGTGAACGAGGAGAGACGGGGAAACAAGGATAAACTAGACAGGATATCAAGAGGATCTCATACATTCTAACCCATTTTGAAATGATCATGCATCGTTATGATTTTTCATTGTTAGTGAATTTTGTTAAGACAAACATATTTGTATCTGTGAAATTGTATTCTATTTTTTTTTATTGAAATAGTGACTTTGTGTTCTATCTTTTTTCAGGGCAGGAAAAGGGGTCGTCCGGGTGAACGAGGAGACAAGGGGAACAAGGGTAAACCAGGCAAGAGTGGAGCCTATGGATACCCTGGTAGAAGGGGCACCAAGGGCCCTCAGGTTAGTATAATGTTAACATTTCATCATAGCAGTTATTGTTTTTGTATCTCTAACAGGGAAATCTAAAGCATAAGTCATTTTTATGTTGGGGAAATAAAAGGATACAATTGAATCTTTGAGCAAAATCCGTTGGCCCAATAATGGGTTTGGAATTTTTAATGTTACACATTTTTGAAGATCCATGAGTTGGCCAATCTGCAAGTATATGTGATGTGATAATGAACAATTTTTCATGTATTGTACAAATAGAAATTATATTCTTTTTTTTCAAGAAAGTTAGATGTTTAAAGTTTAGAACTTATTTTCGTTCATGCAATCTTCCATGGTAACATCGTAATGGATATCCAAACTAGGTACCCTTTTAATGCCTCCATTCACCAAAGTTTTTGTATTAAGATAGATTTTGGTTATCAGACGATGAATAAATAGTCTTTTACAATTTTTTAAATTCAATGTTATTCAATAATTTATTTTTTTAAATTTGTATGAGGTTGTTTTTATTTTGACTAGTTGAAGGCAAATGTTGTTCATCCTGGAGGCGGGGCCTGCAAGGCTTTCGAAGTTGACATATTCAGACAATCATTTGAATAAAATGTCTTTTAACAATATTTTTT
>BQKZ01003212.1:5612-21807 GCA_036244855.1 Temnopleurus reevesii
CCCCCCCCCCCCCCCCCCCCCCCCCCAAAAAAAAAAATACAATTAAGTTTATTATTATCTATTCTTTTTTTTTATTCTTAAATGTACTTTCATACTATTAATAGACAAAGAGATGTTTGATATCTCTAGTATAGTTTAATTATCATCATCTGAAGTGAAGGGTGTGGTTAATTTTTTTATCCAAGTACTCATTCCCTAAGCCGCCCCCAATAAATCTAATCTTGGAGTCAATGGTAACGGGGCAAATGTATTTTCATCCTTGGGCATTGTAATAAATACTTCTTGGAATCTATGCCTCCACTCATCTATAGATACAACAGTGCTCGTAGTATTTGGGGAGAAATCTAAATGTTGTAATTTCTAAATTCCTTGGATTAAGTCTGAAGTCAGGTACCAGTCCAGAACTGGAGTGGAAATTTCAATCATATGAAATTTAAATATATATATATAATTCTATGGGATTGAGAAGTTCAATCAAACTTGGATTTGACCCTGACTGCAATCGTTTAGATTGTATTTCCAATCCTTGGATAACTACAGTTGTCTATTGGACTGTGGCGCTTTTGAATTTTAGTATTCTCATAACTGTCAAATTTAGTGATGGTGGTATTGATGTTTGGTTGCTGATGATAAACTAGGTTCGAATTTGATTGAGGAATTATAACTGGATAAAAAATTCTTTATTCAGGAGCAACCGCAACCAAGTTAGATGGCTCTTCTTCGAACCAAGTTTATTATCAGCTACCAAACACCACCACCCCTAAATTTAATAAATAATAAAAATTTCTTTTAAGTGATACAACCTCAGGGGCTAATCCATCATTTTCCAGTGAGGGGGAGGGGATGACTCGATCTTCCCAGTGCAGGGCTGAAAATTGAGAGGGAAATCGCATGGGACTGGGGTTACAACAACAACAACAACAACAACAACAGGGGACTGGAAAGATCGGGTAATGACATAGGTAGTATGGCAACTTTAATGGGACTGTCCTCTTTCTCCCTCCCTCTTTTTGTATTCCTCCAAATATCTCTAATAATAATTGTTTTGTTCTCTGTCTTTCTCCTCACATTCCCCACTCACATCCCTTTCTCACTCCTCTTTCTGTAACCCCTTTTCTCCAAATATCTATAATAACAATTGTCATGCTCTGTGTCTCTTTCCTCCCATTCCCCACTCATACCCCCTCTCCACCCCTTATATGTTTTTCACTTCATCTATTTGCCCCACTTCGGTATTTTCTCTGTTTGGTTTGCCTACTTGTTTTCGCCTCAATCTCTCTCCCCTATCATGTCCTCTATCTTTCATCCTGTCTCCCCATCTTTTTGCTCTTCCTCTCTCGGGTTTGCACATTTTCCCCTCCCTATCTCTCTTACTCCCTTCTTCATCAAATATTATTACTTTGTTGGTATTTTTATGTATCAGCTTAATACAAATGAATTACCAAGTGTATTTTCAAACATGTTTGTTAGAAATCAAGAAATACATTCCTACCCAACCAGACAATTGCATAATTTTCACCTTTCCCCAGTGCGTACTGTTCTTGCCCTCAAAACAATTACCTACACAGGACCCTCCTTTTGGAATGACTTAGACACTGATATAATTCAATCGCCCTCATTGTATTCCTTTAAGCGCAGACTTAAAGAGTTTCTTTTACAGCCGTATGCTTGTACATAAATGTAGGTTTACGCTTTGCTCGAGTGACCACAATGTAGATTCGTTATTACAATTGTTTCTCACTTGATTCATGTCTCTTCATTGCGTTAGGAGTTTAAATCGATAACTATTTTCCTGGGAACCTATGTTGTACAAGCTATGCTTCTAAATAGGTTCCTCATATTTCACGTGATTGCATTTCTTTGTCAAACACTATTATTGTTATTTTTGTCATTATGTTTAATTTGATGAGTTCAAGATCAATATTGTTTATTTGTGGAATGTGAAACAATAAAAACAAAAACAAAAACAAATCCTTTGTGCCCCGTTCATCCTTGTGCTCCACTTGTTTATTTTTTTCTCTCTGACTTGCCCACTGTTTTCCCCCAATCCCTTTCCCTATCATACCCATTGCCCACATCTTTTTTTTTTTTTTTATTCTCTCTTTGGCTTGCCCTCTCATTTTTCTTCCCTCAACATTTCCTTTGTCTCATCCACCCCCTCTCTCTCCCCATCGCCCATCTTTTTGCTCCATTCCTTTAATTTCTCTCTCTGGCTTGCCCACTTGTTTTTCTTCACATTCAATCCCTCTCCCTTCATCATATCCTCAGTTTTCCCACTTCCCTCTTCTCGCTCCTAATCGTTTTGCTCCACTTCATTATTTTCTCTCTGGCTTGCCTCCTCTTTTTATCTTCCCAATCCATCTTAGCCCATCATATCCTCTATCTTTCTCTCCCTTTCCATTCTTGTACTTGTCTCTTTATTTCCATTATTGCTCCAGTTCTTAGTTCATACGTCTCTCTCTCTCCCCCCCTCTTCTTCTCTCTCTGTCTCTCACTTTGTCTCTTTCTCTCTCCCTCTCATTCTTTCACTTTCTCTCTCTCTCTCTCTTCCTCTCTCTCCCCCTCTCTTTCCCTTTCTAGTTTCTCTCTCTCTATTCCCTCCCCCCCTCTCTCTCTCTATCCAACTCTCCTTTCCCAAGTAGCTCTGATGTCCTGTCATTTCCCCCAGTCTTTCCCCCCTCCCTCTAAATTTCTTTGTTTTTTTCTCTCTCTTCTTCAAATCTAACTTACTCCCTTACAGGTTTTAGATAATTCTACTCCCTTTCATACCCTCTCCTATTCAACCTCCCCCATATTAGATTAATGGGGTGTTGTTCAAAATCAATTGCAAATCAACTGCAACTTTGTACATTTTAACACGCATTTTCATTTGCGCACGGTGACACGCATGAAACAATGATTTTGATTGGCACGTTCCGATCAACTGCAACTTGCGATCAATTGCAACTTTTGGGCAACACCCCCCTAGTCTAGTAACTAGTTTGTAGAAAATGTTAAGTTATGTCATTTGTAAATTGCAAATTGTTAAAATTGTACACCGCATAGAGAATTCCCATGTTTTATTATGCGCTTTATAAATATTGAATTATTATCATTATTATTATATCTCTCTCAGTAGATAGAATAAATCAGTGTTTATTCTTAATATAGTCATTTCTCAATTTGTATTCAATAGCCCGGTGTTTTCGTCTATCCATTTATAATACTTGATATCAAACTAATCAGTATTCATTTGAAATACCAACAGAACAAAAATGGAATCATTTGTCATTTCCATAATTTATTGAAATAATAGACAATTCTCTCAATTTCCTTTTAAAAAGAAATTATGAAGCTCTCTTTACAGACACTTACATGCAAGTGTTACAATTTACAAACATTTCACATAATATCTAAGATAAATTACAAACAATATCACTTTTAATATATATATTTGACTAATAATTTGTAATGCAACTTATATGCACAAGCTGTGACAATTTAAACAGGTATAAAAATGAAAATATTCTTGACAAAATCATAAATATCTATTCAACACTTAACAAAACATTTCTTTCTAAACTTTGTAAAGCAATAATAAATTAGAATAATTGCTGAAGCAATGGATTTAAAATTTTTGAAAATAATTCACAAATTCATATTTTGCCATAGGTTGGATAAACATGCATTACAAAATATCCAATATTTTGTTTTATCATTTTAGTTACTATAGTAATCATTGCACATTAACAAAAATCAATTTACATTGAAAAAATCTGGGCAAGGTACGTTATGTGTTAATGTTTTACTTGCTTGTATCTATTCTAAATGCAGCTGAACATGAAAGATAACGCATTTATTGCGAGTCGCGTTGCTATCAAATTTGAAAACCATGTTCGGCTACCAATTTAGCCAGTTTGCATTTGAATTGAAACAAACAAAATTTGATCTGAATGGCTAAACTCAACCCAGACCTTGTTGAATTATAATCACTGAAAGTTTAAATTTAAATCTGCAACAGAGCAAAGTGATCTGTATAAAACTGTTTCTTACTTTATCTAAAGTGTGAAGATGTTCATACAGAATTCACAATACTCACTGAACCAGACAAAATATGCATACAATATTCTTCTACATACAGTGCCTGCAACAAAAATAAAGCAATCTTATATTACTAATTTATAGAATAACATATTGCTGAAATGAGAGAAGAAAATCAACATATATATATTTTGGGCATTTAAAAGTGTAAAACAATAAATTTATATTAGGTTATTCCCTCATGTTTCCAGTCGAATATACGTTTAAAATATATTTTGTCTTGGTAATTACATAATATCATGAATTATATTCATGTTATAATATTGCTACAAGTCTAGTTTCCATCAATCTTTGATTTATTTTTAAAGCCATGTTGAAATATTAGGGTTCATATTTTTCAAGTAACAGTTTTAAGTTGTATTGATTATACTCCACTGGACAGTCCCTGATACGAAGTCTAGACAAGCAATAACTTAACTATTTCACGACCCATAGATTCCTATCTATTCGCTTATTTATGATTGGTTGGTACTCCTATAGAAATGACACTGGATATATACTATGTGTGATCCCTGTTAACCTGATAACCAAAACAACTTGGTTATCATAAATTTACGAGCGTAAACAATTTAAATTGGAACAGTCATTAAAGGTCCACATATTACCGATCTGGACAATATCCTTTTAGTACATTAAATGCGCTGCTTAAAATGAGAATGAAAATACCAAATATGAGTTGTGGGATACAGGCTCAAGTTACAATATATTTTACCGATAAAAAAAATGAATACTAAATATTGTGCCAAGATAAGTGTTTAAATACTGGGATGGGGAACTGATATACGATATGACAGAAAACTAGGGGGAACCCTTCCATGAAAATGATACAGACTATAAGTTGATTACCGAACATATACACATGAGCTCATTTGAAGTTTACAAGTGAGGAAAAGTTTTGCGGGATAAAGAAACAAAGAGGAAGGCAAACTATGGGAATAATTCCTGAAGTTAACATTTAGTTTAGTTTGTTTCTTGATTTCCTTGTATTTCTGTAATAATACATAAACAAACCTTAAATTGCCAAAAACAGATGAATAAAACATGTCATTTTGGCTGACTTTGAAATTCCTCCTGACAATAAAATATTGAAAATATTAATATTGTTTGATATATCATTTTATATTGCCTCTTGTCAAAGGTGAGAATCGTTGGATGATTGGTCATAAATCCATCTACTATTATGACTACCCTAATCACTATCATCTCCACGATACACACAGTGAGAGTGCAGACAAGGTATCAGAAATGATCACTACATGCTACACTCGTCATCATTTCTACTGAGAAATTCTAATAACTTTGGTTTATGGATGACTATTCTCCGCAAAGTGTAGTGAATCACTTCTAGCTATGTCAAAAATGTGTTGAATATAAAGCCTTTTGTGTAGCGCACATGAGCATTGTCTGATCCCTACCGCACCTCAAATTGGTAATCTCCGGATCACGAGTGCTTTTAAAGTCGGCAACAAAGCAGTAACAAAAAATCAATCTCAAAACTTTGGCAAGATGTTTATAAAGAGAGTATAATATGAGCAATTACGGTATACTTCCGAGAAAAAATTGCAAATCTTATAAGAGCAAAACGGGTGAGGTTTATCATATTTTATCTAATATTGTGCATAACAAGGAACATTGTCTTCCTAGTAAAACCTAGGTTTTTTTATCATAAAGTTATCAAACTTCCATTCCTAACTAGTTTGACGTCTTCTCACTGTAACATTGCGAGGTGTTCGAAGACTCTCCTCTTTGTGATTTTGAACATAGCTACATACATAAAAGCCAAAGCAATAATTTGATCAATGTTTGGTTTGGATAAATCTCAAGCCTATTACTGTTTCATCAGGATTATTGCATCTTTGAGCAGAGTAAGGTGAGTTACTTTCAGTGTATACATCATCCTTACAGCTTGCTTAAGCTTCTTGACCGAGTGCCGAATAGATATGACTTCCAATACTGCTACTTGTAATGATCAACAACACTCTATTTAAGTAAGATTTGGATCTGATAACTTGATCATCTAAGATAATTGTTGGCGTGATCTTCTTCAGATCAATACAAGCCTGTCATCCGTGCCTCGAGCAGGTCGACCTCTGACCTGGCAGCTTTCCCAAGCTTCACCTATCATAGCACCACCACACTTTCGACATCCGCAGTGTGGGGCGCATCAACGTCTATCCGCACCTCCACCCATCACAGAAGAGGGGTGGGTGGGGGAGTGAAGGGGCTCACGCATTGGATTCAGCATGGGGTGAGGGGGCTACACCAGGGGGGCCCTTGTTGGTTGGGGTCTGCTTCTTGCGCCCCCACATGTTGGTTGGGAGGGGCGAACGACCTTTCTTTGGTAGAGGCATGGTAGCATTGATATCTATCGGCTGTAAGAAAAAAAGAAAATGAGATAAGTATTCTGATAGTGACATGAAGATCTATCCAATACTTCTGGTTAGTATATGCTACCTGAAAAGAAGAAAACTATTCCCCAAATCTATTGCCTGTGCATTAAATTGGACCAAAAGAAAGCAAAAAGGGAAGATAAATAAAACGATATGTAATAAAATAAAATATCCCTAAGTGCAATGGGGATAATGAAGTTATATTCAATGATAATAAAATGATGTTCACTTAATTCATCAAAGTGTTTATTTTGACAAATCATATAATCTTGGTNGGAAGATAAATAAAACGATATGTAAAAAAAACAAAATATCCCTTGGTGCAATGGGGATAATGAAGTTATATTCAATGATAATAAAATGATGTTCACTTAATTCATCAAAGTGTTTATTTTGACAAATCATATAATCTTGGTGCAAGATATCTTACAGCCTTTTTAAAGACTTTTAAAAACTAAAGCAACATAAGCATCGAATTGTAAGTGTGACTAAAATTCTTCTTACGATATAATCCTTCAAATAAATTCTAAATTGACGCCTTGTGATAAAATGTTAAACCATTTATCAAATTTTAATGAAATTTAAGATAAAATGTAACTTACCACACCACTGTCCAGAGAGCTCACACTGCTTCTGTGGTCTGATTTATCTGCAACAAAAGAAGAAAGAAACCTTGCTTGAGTGCATTGTCATTGTATTAGAAAAGTGTGTGTCTCTGTCGCTCTTCAGATGAATAAACAAATTAAAAATAAATATAGGAAGGAACAGAGTATGTTAAGCTTGATACTTGTATATTAAATTCATACTGTTATTCATTGATATTTCAAGCCAATCCAAAAGAATGGTCATCTACTCTAAGTACAACTACTGTAATTTTCATTTCCATTCTTTTTAAATCAATTATCCAACCACAACGAATATTAATAATCATAAATCCATTAATATCACAGGCATCAGCTTCCAACACATCATTTAAAAATAGACATTGTGGGCCTGAAAGTTAATTGCTAAGAGATCAGCCGATGGTTATTTTTAAACCCCCCATGCTTCCAATCTTTGACTGGATAATACAACACTCAAAATAGCATCGAACCATCACAACAGGAAACAATTAAGATACTGTAATACACCTTCTTAATCCCTTACGGCTAGATGCACAAATCTACCCTAAATTGGTAACTCTTACAACCAGAAAAAAACTGTTAGTTGTCCTCCACTGACAGACCCTATGAAAAATGACCTACCGTTATTTTTTGGTAAACATTTCATTCAACAAATAACCAAATAATCATAGCAAATCCTAACAAAGGGGTTGAAATATAACAAAGTCTGCCTGAACTGATTTTATTTGATTTTTTGTGTGTATTGTCTGATCTTTATGAATTGTTTTCTTTACATGAAATAATTTTTTCTATATTCCCGAGAGTATGACTGGATAAACTGTATCTAATTAATTATCCTACTTTCAAACTACAACGGTAACAATTTTTTTGATATATTCTTTTCCATTTTTAGCTATTCACAAATACATTTCAATATTCTGGAATGTTTAATGAACCTTCCGTTTTTATCCAAAAAGTTGAAACCATTGCATCTCCCCATCACCAGCCTTCTTGAAGAAAATTTGCAAAGAAAACAAAAAGCGTATATTTAAAAAATCTTATCCAACAATTTTTAAGCTGATATTTTCACAGCGATTTTATTTTCACAAATTTCGCGGTCTTGGACTCTCAAAAATTTCTACTCTGTATAATGCACATTGTTATGTGTACAAACACTATCAAAAACATGGAAACAACAACACATCAATGTGTCGAATTGGTCCAAAATCATGAAAATATCTGTACGCTAAAATATTGTCATCTACAGTCATGCTTACTTGCTGCTTCTTTGAGGTCCATGAGTGAATTTGAAAGTGTCGTTCTCTTCAGACTTCCATCCTTGAGGGGCGGGGCTAACGAGTCCATGCTACCGCTCAGGTTCTGAGTACTTGCCAAGCTCTCGTTGTCCAGCCCGACTCCGGAGTCCGACGTGCTAGCCTGGCTCTTGCGGATCAGCTTTTGACGCTCAAGTTCAGCTGTATAACGAGATATAAAGAAAGAGAAAAGGGATTATGGATTGAGGGTTAAAGAGAAATTATCGATTTAAGTAGAAAAAAAATACAATTGAAGTTTCTATATCAAAAGCTGAAAAAAATTGATAACTTTCTAGTAGTGAACAATCTTTTTGTTTATCTCTGTCACAATAATGTAACAAAAGTTGAGCAGCAAACCATAAAACTTGCATGAGTCAAATTTTTGAGGAATGAAGAAATGTGGTCAATTTACAGGAAAATTATTTGATCAATAGGAAAGATTGATTTCTCAGTTATTACAGCATCAAATTCGATAATGTCCTAATTGGCAAACATGGTGCTAAAAAAATCGAAGAATATATTAAGTGTACACATGCGCATGGCCAGGATTTGAAGTGCCTGAGATACATGTGACATGCAGATGAAAAATTCACAAAATCTTCAATTCTAATATAACCACTTAGTGTAGTGTATTCATTAATTACTACAATTCCTGTCAACATGCACATCTTCACAATTAGTACCAGGTGAACTTTTATCTCTTCACAATTAGTACCAGGTGAACTTTTATCTCATGTCCAACGTTAATTACATTTACATATCCATGACTTGGCATAGGGACATTCTACTATTTATACCATTTTGCAAAACTAACACATGAACTGTGGTAAACTTGGGGGAAAGTTGATAGCAAACTGATCTATGTCACAAGGTTCTAGGTAGATCATTTTGATATCCGCTTGCAGGAAATCATGAGAAGATGCAGACGAGCTAACGTTAGTCGGGTGACAACAAGGTGACACAAATCTTTTCAAACTGGATCAAAAAATCTTAAATTAGAAAACAATAATGCTGGCTGCTTATGCACATAGATTTTAGAACAAGGAACACAGAAAGAGCATTCAATGGCAATCTAGTTGGCAACATGTAGTGCTTCTAGCTTGTTTAACAAACATGAGTCTTTTAACAATGTAATCAGCATAAAAAAGGCACAATAAATCTTAAAGCTGTGTTGCAAAGACAAAAAGCCAATAGTTTTTATGTTCCTGTATAAACCCTATATTGTACATAAAATATTCAAAGATTCTGAAAATTTGATCAAATTAGATCAATTCTAAAAATTAATTGGCGAATCTGATAATTCAAAATATTATTCTGATGACAAAACACTTAATTTATGTACAAAGTGATTCAGGAACAAACCCTTGGGAATCTATAGAGCTTGGAATTGAATGGCTTAATGCAATATGGGAAGACAAAGAAATATCATTAGAACATAGAACTTATGCATGCTGATACACTGAACATGTATACTTTCACAAAATCACAATGCAATACAAGCTTATTACAAATTGTGGTCTTGGCAAAACCAAATAATCTAATCCAGATATTGGATGTATTTCTTTTGTCAAACTATTCTAATAAATCCATTTATCAGCAATCAAACAACCACAGAATATTTTTAACAAATCAGCTTGATCAAGTAATGCTTTGTCCCATTGCAAAAAATAATGGAAACTGAAAACACTTTCCAGTAAACTTTTTAAAGATTCACATTGGCACTGGGAATATTATGAAGAAGGCGTTTTCTACTCAACCAACATATCGACAAGTTCACAAATGTTAAATTTCATATTTTCTCCATCATTTTTAAGAGGAATAATGAACTTGTTGATATGTTGGATTCATGCCAGAAGTTTCCAGCTCTGCCTTATACATTTATCAAGCAAATTCACAGCAATCCATGCATTATCTTCGACACAGTCTTATTTTGATTAATCGCTTTTGAGCACATAAATCACAATGCTGTTCTCATTTGACACTTTGCGGCAAGAGCATATCATTGCACTGTTTGAAAAGAAATCCAGTTTGCAGCATCTTAATGTCCTATAAGATTTGGTGTGCAATATTGTTGGTCACAAGTAGTTATATTTTTCTGTATTTCTTACCTGCCCAAAGCTTCCTTTTATTATATGGTATAGCAGCTGGATGTGAAATGGGGATATACTTGGTTACTTTCAGGTATTCTTACTCATTTCAAAATATAAATTTATTGCCATGATTGGAGTGTTATAAGAAATACTTTTGACGTAGATAATGTCATCTTCATCCAAATTTGGATGCAGAGCTAGGGGCATTTATTTTGGTTAACAAGAAGATTTTCTAAACTTAAAGAATATTTGAAGAGTTATCATTATACTATTATGTTCAATATAATTCTTTCAGATGCGTAGTTGTTGTAAATGACACAAAATTAACAAATCCTAAAGCCTTTTCTCTTTCAAGAAGATTTCCTGACATTTCATAAAATGCATTACCATGAGGTAGTTGGTGTTGTTACAGCAATATTGATTCAATTAGGTGTGCAGTTTAGTATCATGGCGAAAAGCACATACAACACTTGCATGTGATGAAAAAAATAATTGCATCCTATGTGTAATCTTAAACAGAGTTTTTCATGGGCTATAGTGAAGCAATAATCGGCATAATATCCATGACGATTTATACAAACATAGTCCAAAGCATGATAATGATTGATCATAAGCATACATGGGCAGTACATGAATTCTGAAACATATATTGTCCATTGATGTTTACAAGAATATAATTCACAATTGACAGTTGTCTGCCATACAATATACCTTCTTGCAATTACAACCAAATAACACTGTGAAAAGCTTGAAACATTGTGAATAAACAAACATGTATGCTAAAACATTCAGATCTCCACAATTCATATTTATGATGGAAATTGTTTATGAATAAGCCAAGTTCTCCTTATGTTATTGGTCACACTAATTACATTACTAATATCTTAATTACTCGCCCCTGAATAATTAAAAGTCAGTCTTGATGTTTGTGCTATCTGATGCCAAGATCTCTAATTGCCTGTCTAATTGCCTGTATTATATTATTACTCCATGCGTATGAGAGATCTTGCTTATATGTTTTGAATGAAGGTTCTTCAACTGTATTTATATCTTAAATGATATTCAGGCATTATATAGCAATGGAATTACCTTTAAATTAATTGGATAGTGCTATGTTAGCTGTGCTGCTACTAAGCTAGGAAGGTATGCATGATATATTGGTCAAGTGATAACACCAATCTATATAATATTTTCATTTATTTTTTTAAAGATTTCTTTAACCAAACACAAAATTGAGGATTTTTGCTTTTATATAGGGCATCAAAAAAAAAAGTACGGACAATACATGCATTCATGTTCTCAATGGTAAATGACAACCATGTGAAACTAATGGATAAATTTCTATCAAATACATTATTTGTTGTAGACCAATGGAGAATGCTAGTGAGCATCTAGACCTGTCTAAAGTCAAATTATTATAAAGAATACCAACCTTCTATTCTAAGACTCTCCATCTCGTCAATCTCTAGGATGCATTCCCTGATGTCAGCCACAAACTTGGTCCTGTCGTCAGGGTGACTAGCACAGAACGAGGCTAGAGTCTTGTCTTGTCGCGAGACCAGTCGGATACCGTATGGATAGTCTGGAAAAGAGAAAACAGCAAATGATTGATTTGAAAGATCGAAAAGACATTTATATTCAATATTTCATATTTTCAATTCCATACTTTTTAGAATGTTAATTGATGTGTATATACAATGTTGTATTCAAACACAGACTAATGGTGAGGAACCATTCAAATGCCTGATTCACCTAGTGGCCATCACCATCGTCACCTTCACCGTCACCGCCACCATCACCACCACCATCATCATCATCATCACCATCATCATTTTCATCATTTTCATCATCTTCATCATCATCATCATCATCATCATCATCATCATCATCATCATCATCCTCATCATTATCATCCTCATCATTATCATTATCACCATCACATCCATCATTATCATCATCATCAAAATATTCGGTATATCACAAGCTTTATTTGAAAGAGAATTCTAATTCTTACGTTGTGATGAGAACTCTAGTACAGTGGCTCCCTGGAGAAGTACTTTCTTCTTGTATCCCAAGATGGCTCCCGTCTTCTTCTTGTACAGCTTTGTGATCTAAATCAATCAGAACAAAATACAATTCAGCCTCGAATCACTTGAAACCATCAATCACTGATCCTTTTGATAGTGATACATGCACAGTAGTTTCTACTGACATCTCATATTTGTGCACAACATTATTTATAGCCTTATTGAGTACATTATTTACTATAGCAGAGAGGAGGGAAAAAATTGTAAATTGCTAGACTGCAGAGCATTGATTTATTTTTGTTGTTGAAGGAAAAAATATGTTATTTCGAATATGAATTTTAAAATTCAAATCTTCAAGATGATGAATCAACAAAACATAGAGAGAGATAAAAGGGAAGTTTGCTACAGCACTGCGATAATGATATAATCCAGCTGGGCAGATGCCAAGAAAACTTATGTAAAATTGTAATCCAACACTCCATTTTACTGTGCATAAGGTATACATGCATTCAATTTGAGAAATTATAAAAATGATAAAGATTTCTCGGAAGGTGACTGAACTTACCAGTATCATATCATTAAGAAGGAAGACTTCCCTGATGTGTTTCTTATCTTTCTTTGTCGGGTCGTTGACTTCCAGTAGACTGCACGAGCTCACGAGTCTCCTGTGAGGCTCCGCAAGCTGGAAATAGAAAAAAATGCAATGTCATGAATATGATTAGGCACTGTTGGGATATTTTGAATTGGATTATCATGCATTGATCATATAAAATATGTATAGGACACACTATAAATGTCATCTAACCAGGCCTGGCCTAGCCCCCCCCCCCTCCCCTCCCCACCCCAAAATACTGTAGATGACAACACCGATATAAATTTTAAAATTTAAATCATGTTGATAAAAAATTGTGGAAGAGAATACAGACAAAACTTTTCACTTTCTTATGCCTTGGTCATGAATTATTTGAACCTCACATGGTTGGAGGCAGATATGGGTTGACTTGGTAAAATGGGGAGGGGTGCTAGAGCATTTTGGGAGTGACTGAAATATATGTATATTCATATAGTTCAGTCACATTATAATCCATGAAGAAAAGAAAAATAACAAAGGCTACAGTTTCACTCGAGTGAAAGACCATAACAGGATCTATGGGTCAAAAGGAAATCAAATTGATATGCAAAACTTCCACATTCTGTGCAAGAAATCATTCACATGACCCAAGAAAAATATCATAATATGGTAGAAAAGTATGATGGGTAAAAAAACATTTCCTGCTATAGCATCCTGTATGGCAAGAAATATAACCACATCAAGGAATATACTCCAGTAAAGTATTTATGAAGCATATCTTACAACCTTTTTGAAAAAGATCAGCAGTTTGGACTGGTAATTTCCCCTCCAAATCTATTAAGGTTGGGAGGTCTGTTGGTAGCAAAGATGCTAATATTCATGAATTGTGTTCTTATATGTGATAAACTCTCAAATAACTGACATAGAGAAATGTTTTGTTTTTTAATTCTCACGTTTATTCTTTCAAGCAAATGTTTGGTTGAGCTGTTTGGCTAATCATATTCTAATTTCCAACAAGCAGCTATGCCAAAAATTCCAGAATATGCATGACATAAAGATTAGAATGTGAATAATGCAACAGCTGAACAAAAATGAGAGAAAAATGACCATACTCTCAGCCATTAACATATAAAGAAAGTACACCTCATGCATAATCCTAAAAACTTATGCATACTCCAGAGAGTTGGAATGTTGATGAAGGTAACTTACAGGGAAGGGTTTCTCTCCTAGGATGTTCGTCTCCAGCTTGCGTACAGCGGTCACATGATCCTCACCAGGTTGGAACGCTTTCTTCTTGATCCTTTCATAGATCCCAGTCAGCATCTCTGGGTCCAGATCATGCTCGTTGTCGATACCTGATGGTCAAAGCAAAAAGATGAAGGATAAATATAAATTTTAAACAATGTGTATCACTTGCAACGGTCCAAAGGTCTCGTAAAAACCACTTAGCCGCACAATTTTGTTTCAACTTCAGTAAAGGCTTTCTCTGCAGTCTTTTGCCTAAAGTTATCACCTGCCTTTCATTGTAATCTAAATCCATATATATCAAAATTAAAAAATTTTTTTCAGAACCTGTCTTAAGAGGCTCCATGTCATAAGTGGCCACTATTTCCCTTGGGTAGCCACAATATGAAATGTCATATGAACATGAAAAATAATAAAAAAAGAGTTTGATTTAACTCTACTCTACTCATATTACAAAACATCATCATTTGGAAAGCATCGGCTTCCACATCCATCAAGTAAATGGAATGCCTATTTCTTCACATTCCCCTTTAACATCTTTTTACCATGGAGATTCTTGATGAAAACAAGAATCTCTTCTCTGTCTTGGATTTCAGGATGTGGGAATCTGCTTTGTACAAGATGGTACATGTAGCTAATGTTAAAATCTAAGCACTTGCAGAAGCATAACCTCTTTAAGATCCACAGCAAACCTTCCGAATAGCTAACAATTCAGTTTGGGAAATATATCATAGTAGCATTCAATATGAGCCTTTTAACAAATAAAATCTACCTCATTCTAGTTCTGAAAACTGATATGAATACTCAACATATGATTTCAGCGTGTTAATCAGCCTTTTAAAGTGTACCGGATACAAGGGACAAATTAGTTCAGAATCGTAAACAATCTTAAGACTGCTCCTACTTCTCCGAAATCCTTATGCCTCTGGGCCGATTCTGTGTACCTTCCTAGGAGTAAGTTTGCACTGTGCAATTTTCTTGATTTGACATTAATCCGAGTCTGCAGAACTTTAATCAGAGATTTTCTATGTCTTCAAACGCTTCTTAGAGATACAATTACACTTTCTCCAGAAAATTGGATCAAAAGCTGATTACAATGTGTGTGATGGGCTATAGGGAAAGTCCCTTCCTCTATACCCTCTTCCATCCCTTTCCTCCAAACTCCCTCATCATCATTAACCCACTTCTTACCGCTGAGATTCTTGATGAAATCTGATAGCTTCATCTTCCTCTCGGGCTTGACGTTAGGATTGTGGAGATCGGTGGTGAGCATGATGATGGCAAACGATAAGATGAATATCGTGTCGAGATTGTGGAAGCTCTTTGCAAACTCCGTGTTACAGTAGCAGTACCTCTTAGAGAAAGCCTACATTATGCATAAAACAAAAACAAAAAAAATAAAACATTTTTATGGTGTAATCAATACAAAAATAACTTTTATAAGACTTCCACTGGATAACTGCATAAAGGGAGATTTTCACTCTATAACGCCTTCCTATGAAGGCTCCTGCTTAAGTTGTTTATTGATAAAATCATTTCCATTTAACATCACTAGTTTCCTGTCCTATATTTCTTTTGTAATGACTAAAAAGAGTTTGGTGCCAATCAGCTTCCGCCCTCAAAATATCTTTAGAGAGATAAAAATCAGTAGGAATTTATCTGAATTCCTTTAAATTAAAGGCCTATAACAAGTAGGGCAGACCACACTGTCTCTATATACTTCCCATTACAAACAAACTTATATCCTGCATGGAAATACAAATGTTCCTGAATCAGAAAATCAGAACCATTTTGTCCCACTTTTACACAATTTTTTAAATTTTTTAATTTTTTTTTTAATTACTTTTTTTTTTTACTTTTTTTTTTTGGGGGGGGGG
>BQKZ01003212.1:22848-52966 GCA_036244855.1 Temnopleurus reevesii
GGGGTCTGCGTTTTGTAGTTGGGGGGTCTGCGTTTTGTAGTTAGGGTCTGTGTTTTGTAGTTCGGGGGTCTGCGTTTTGTATTGGGGGTCTGCGTTTTGTAGTTGGGGGGTCTGCGTTTTGTAGTTGGGGTCTGCGTTTTGTAGTTGGGGGGTCTGCGTTTTGTAGGTCTTAGGTCTTTGGGTCTGCGTTTTGTAGACACCCGTTTCAAGGCCAGGACTTTGACAAAGTACTTTCCAATAAACCGTCGATCTTTCTCCCTCTCTCCCCTTCTTTCTATTTTACTGCGTCTGGTGTATATATATTGCCAGGTATAAAGATAGCTAATGCTGGTATTGAATGTGAAACATGAATAGCTATGTGGCCTTGTGATTTGGCACTGCTATGTGCAATTATTTTACCTGAGAGTATATAATTTCCAGTCAATTAATTTGATATCAAATGAAAAATGTGAGTGATCCAAGTTATTAATACAAAAATGGAACATTGTTCAGTTCCCTTCATCTGGAGAATATAATTTTTTTCATTGACCAAACAATTTGTGAGTGAATTCTAATACAAAAATAAAAGAGAATATTAAAGAGAAAAAGAGGGAGAGAGAGAAAGAGAGACACACAGAGTGGTGGAAAGAGAGATGGGAAATATTTTTCACATAAAATGTTACTATCTGTAATGAATTTAATAGTACAATGTAATATTTTAGCTATTCTTTTGCTAACAAAAACAAGATCCTTAATTACTCTAAAACAATGCAAAATAAATATCACACATTCAGTATTTGATCAAAGTAAAAAGCATACATTTCAAAACCATTATTTCACTTTTGTTTGAGAATTCCCCTATTTGATCATCACTGATCAGGAAAAGCAATCAAATAACCTTCTCTTGGTGAACCGCAATGACGCTCATATCTTGCATATCCTGGGTAAAATTCACACCTAAAATTCCCCTTATCATGATTTTTTGTTTTATGATAGTTTAAGAGCTTATTGTCCTTCCAGATGGTTTGATATAAAACTATTTTTCCATCCACCAAGTAGGTTATTTGCTTATTTCTCACTCAATATTTGTTGTTAAATTTGACTAAAATAGCCTTTTCATGAATCCTGGTTGCAAAATTGGTTTAGATTTCATTTTGATACAATTTAGCAATATTTATTTAAACATTCATTTAAAAATATCCAACATTTTACCTCTTACTGCCCTATTTTTGGGAAAAATATACCCGCTGTGATTCTAAAATTCATAATCTATGAACAATCCTTAGACTTTTTAAAGAGCAGCCCAAAATGATACTTTTTTAATATAATTGAGGGTAAGCAATGAAAGATCTAGGACAAAGTATCTTGAGCAAGAATTCCAATCTAGCCAAAGCCTGTATCTTTTCAATCTGATGAATCTGAATTTCCGATCATCTTTCAAGCAGGTCACACCCGATCTGCTCTAATCCAACGAGAGCAAGAAGCTTAGGCACTATTCCACTATGTCTTAGGGGTGTTCATTTCTTTGGGCATTGTCACATATATAGAGCCGAGAATTGGTAGATTGAGCTTTAAATTCAATGGTTGCATGCCTTTCTCTGGTATAATCCTCAAATAATCTTAATTAGTCACTAACTGACTTAAAATTAAGATGTGTAAATGACCACACAATGACTATATATAAAGAGCAAAAATACCATCATGTGGCAGGAAAATGTCCTATTTTCACTGAATATCCTATTAAATAGGAAAAATTCCTACTAGTTGGCAGCTCTGGTCACATATAATGAAAAATGATATTAGTTCTTATGCTGTCTGCTTGAAACATAATTTCGTGTCAGCAACTAAGGTAGCAACTAAGGTTCGATTGAGGGAGGGGGGGTTGTGAGGAACGGCATTTTCTTCATGTCATCAAGGCGTGGCACACTTAGGAGATTTAGGGAAATTTGGATTGACTTTATGATACATGATGATTAAAGACCCGTCGAAAGGTTTAGTCTGTTCTTTTCTTTTAACCTTTGTGTCTTTGTGGTAGAGCAGAACGTAGGCTTTATAATAGGATTTTAGTGGGCTCTGATGGGTTTAATTATTATTTCAATAACCAAATCAAAACCATTTTATTCATTGGCATGAAATCTTATTTTGATTGCATGCTTGAAAGGTTTGATGGTTGTACAGGGGAAGTTCCCCAAAGAAAACCATTGTTTGACCTATCTAAAAAGTACAAGGCTTCTCTAAGTTAGTTAGAGTCTCCTGCTCCAAATATCACTTCACTGATCTACTTTCAAGCTAGATTCTAATGGGGTGTTGCTCAAAAGTTGCAATTGAGCGCAAGTTGCTGTTGATAAGAACGCGCCAATCAAAATCATTGTTTCATGTACCATGCGTGAATGAAAATGCGCGTTACAATATGTAAAGTTGCAGTTGTATTGCAGTTGATTTTGAGCAACACCCCCTAAGTGTACTGAATATACACTACCCCAAAAGAGTCAGTATGTGTTCTGGAGCAAGACACATTATTCAATTACAGAAATCATTCCTGTGTGAAGTGAAATGTTGATAAATGGTGCTTATTTATTTTCTTGCCAATTAGAAATAAACAATTGAACCATTGAAATTGATTACAGTGTGTTTGATGACATCCAAAGCAGTTGAATTTTGTTAATTTCCAGATGTGACAAAAAACCTTGATTTTAAGATTTAGGTCATATTCAAGAGTGATCCATAACTTTTGTAATCAGTGCATTAGTTCTTAAAAATATAGAAAAAAATATATCATAGAATAAGATTTGATTTAGAAGTCTTGGTATTACACATTAAGGATACTTGTATTGTGAATGAAACAGTACATACTGTATCAAGCTCATTTACAAGTAAATGCAGTGAAATAATATCTCAAAAAGACTCCACACCATGTTTTTTTAAATGTTCATTAATATACCTTGCACAATCACAAAGCCCTGACATGGCGACAAGAGCAGATACTGTTTTGTTGAATGATTGTAACTTATCTAGAACTTGTTTCAGTGTGCTTGTCACTACATTGGCATCTTGCATCCACCCCTTAGGCATGATAAGATTTGCAAAATCGCAGACGACATCACCCATGGCCCATTTCCAGATTCCAATTATCCGCCCAATTCTTTTCTTGTAAGGGGGGGATGAAGAATTTATCTTCTTTCTCACCTCCATCAATCTCTCGATCTTCTGGGCCTCTCCCGGAAGCAAGAAAGACATTTGGAATTTCCTGAGCGCCTCGTCGATGGTCAAACCCGTGAATTCCATAGCTTCCACAAAACATCTGAAAGAGATTTAAAAAAATGACATCAAAGATTATAGATAAATGTACATATCATGAATACAATGTGAACGCCATAATTTGGCAGGGAAAATTACCAAAAACTTTATGAAAGACAATTCACAAAAAAATGAAATTCGGAAGCATATAAGATCGTCAATAAAATTGCATAAGTTTAATGAGTTTGTATACGAAAAGGCTATAGATTACATGCAAAATAAGAAAATTACAAAAAATACAGATGATATTTATCTTCAACATTCTAAATTTGTGGCTAGATAAAAAAAGAATGAACAGCAGCAATCATGAAGGGATCTATAAAGAATATAAAAAAACATGAATGAATCAATATCCAATATTACTAAACTCCATTTAGTGTGAGGTCAAGCGCTTTAAGTGACGATCGCCTGAGCATTTGCAACAATCATCCATGGTATATACGTCATCTCAGGTAAGAAAATCAATATGACACTTTACTGCCCCATATACTGAAAAGATTGTTAGTACATCTGAGAAATATGGAAACAGATGTTTCCAATGGGAGAACTTTTATAAATGACCCAAACTCATGGGGACTCAACCACAGATGTGGAAAAGCACGTGTTTTAGACAAATTTCCCTGTATATGTGGGAATTGTGGCATTTGGGATTGATTGGCATAAAGCATATTGATTTGTTTTTAAAAAATTGACAGCAATAGATTTGTGGGGTCATGAATAATAAGTATTGGTCTTTGAAAGATTCAGGATTAAAAAAAAAGTATTAATACTCAGGCTCTTCATTTTAATTGATTATACCCTTTGGGATAGTAGCTTTATAAAAATATACTGTTATGACCATTTCACTTTTAAAGTCTGTTTTAAAAATGAAAAGTTATAATATAAAAGAGTTCAGCAGCAAAAACAAAAACAAAACAAAATTCCACATATATTGTACAGATAAGATATATCAACAAACAGCAGCATGTAAATACGCTGCTTATCACTATTGTGCCAAATCTCTTCATTCACAAGAGTTTTACAGAGCATCAAGATTGTTGAGGAAATAGGATCAACCCATTAGACAGGAAACTGGTTAATTAATAGCTCTTTTAATTATCTTTTGACAAAACCTCATTATTAAAGAGGATGTGAATACAGCTATCCTCTTGAAGCCCTGATCTATTTCCGAGATACATAGCCAATTCAAACATGTGCCAATTGAATATTTTTACATTTGACCAAGTAACTTTTGTCCCAGATATGTGATACATTTGAATTTATCATTATACTATTTTTTTGCAAAGGAGTTATTAATGAAGATTTACATGCAGTTTTCTCATCTTTGATTCTATGAAACAAGGAGGAAATGATATATGAGAGATACTTCAGAAACACCCTATCACCTATTTTAAATGTAATTAATGGCACAGAAATCATATACCCTCTTCTACATGCAATTTTGCTTTGAACTGAAAGAAATCGTGGGTGTAATAAACTATCTAGGTGTGTTTACCGGTAGTGATATCAATTAAAAAAATAAAATGTGAAAGTACCGATACAGGTAGCATAACATTGATATAGCACAGGATGTATGATATAGAACAAACTGGGCTTGGCTTGTAAATGCAGGACATAAAATCTAAATCCCAAGCATGAGATGGCATGCAATTCTATACTTTTTAAATCTCTTTTGAAAACATATTTTGTTCTGAGTAGATATATCATGATAGAGCTCAATGGGAGATTAGACAAGAAAATAAATGAGAAAAAGTAAGCGAAAGTAAACTTGATATGAAAACCAAGTTCTAGTATTGCGATGAGTCATGATGTAATTCAATGCAAATAAATATCTTGTGTTTTTTAGAGGAAGTTCCACCACTTCCGTTTAAGTAACTAAAACGTTTTACTTCAGTATTCAATGTTTTTAACTTTATTTTTAAAGACAAAGAAGCACCCATATGCCACCAAAAAACTATAAAAATTCCCTGGGTAAACTGAAGTTAACAAAATTTGAGGGAGAAAATTACACTGCAACCACTTATTTCTTCCTTACCTGGAAAAAGGATAACGAGAAGGTCATACATGTATTGTACTCTAAGTTCAGTTTATTTATCAGAAATTAAGCAATTGATCACCTTTCATAATTCATAGAAACTTTAGGGATCCTATCACCTATCTACCAGCAATAGTGCCAATATATTCCTATGGAATGAATGCTTGAAAACTGTTAAAGTATAACCCATCAAGCCTTGTGCTTCATTTTTATCCTAGGAAGCAGGAAAGAGATAGGAATTAGAAGATAAGATAGATAGCATGAGGGAAAGGCTGAATTCCTATCACTGCATCTGATATGCTATACTTCCACGAGATTTAGCCTTAATCAGGTCAGGGTTAGCCAAAAAAATCCTCCAATCTCATCCTTCCTTCTGAAGAGAGATGCGGGAGAATGCATGATAGGATTTTAGCAAATGCTTCTGGGGTTTCATCCAATACATAACATCTATGAGGTTTGTGCAGCTTACTGGTTGCTAACGCGGGCAAGGTTTGACCAAATTTTGTAATCTCACTTAGGTTACAAATTTTCCATTGAAATTATCAATCATTTGATGCCAGATTTAGTATGATCTCAGTTTTGTTTCTAAATATATTCATATTGTCTCAGTTTTGTTACAACCTTGCAATTGTAATTATCCATCATTTGATGTCAGAATGTGTTTAACTGTAGCCTCATATAAAAAATAAGTTCCATTATTTCATCAATCATCTGATGTCGGATTTGAGATTCATCATCAAAAATGAAAGAAGGAAATGGATAGGGAAATATTGATGAATGAGGAGCTAGAAATACACACCTTTCAGTTTTGATGACGTTAACAACACAGGAAGGGAAATATATCAATGGTTAAAGTTCAGGTAAAAATTTGCAAAATGAGATACAAGAGACAATTATAGCAGATTTCTTAGAATTTAGTGATTCAAAACAAAATCTAGACTCAATTGCAGGAATAATGTCAAATTTTCCTCTGTTATCTGCAATATTTCATTATTTCCTTTGTATAGGCCCTGCAATATTTCCTTATTGTCCTAAATACTATCCTATGCTCTGAAATATTTCCTCATATTTTTCCCTGGAAAATGTCTCAATTCCTTGCAATATTTCTCGATTCCAATAATATTTCTCTATTTCCTGCAAATATGCATTTCTTTGTTACTTCCGATTCTACATACAAAAAAAGATTGCCAGACAAAATAATAAATGAAAATATGGTGATTTTGACAGGAGGATCAAGCAAGAGATATAATTTCAACAGTTCTAGATTTGTAAAGCTATAGAAACACCTCCTATCACTATTAACCAATTGACTACTAAGGCCAGGTAGTCCGTGCACAAAGACAATGGGAAGTACAGAAATCAGGAGTCAAGGAGTTAATGTTTCAACATGCTACTTACTCTAGCACCATTTGATTGAAATCCTTCTGCAGATTGCCTAGGTATTCACCGATCTTCTGCTTGCTGAAACCCGTCCTCTTCAAAAGGAACTTGGCCACCTCGTGAGGAGAGTTCTCAATAAACCTGTTCTCTATTAAGAACTTGATTCCCTTCTCAGGTTTTCTGTAATAATATGAAGGAAAACAAACTAATGAATCAACATTTCTTAAGATAAAATGATAATCAAGCTTGTTTCATTATCAAAAAATTATTTTGTATAATTCTATCAAAGTCTTTTGATTGTTTGATAGTGCATAAATTTGATTCCAGTTTCTTTATTTACGATAAAACTTTTGTCTTTCTACATCATGCTATCAATAATTAGTGTTTCTGATAAATCATTGTCTTGCGGCCTTTTTCATATCCAAATGAAGCTATGCAGTTTCATTGAACTAAAAAATAGATGATTGCAAAATTCTAATGGGCCTACATTGTATCTTGTTTGAAACTATTTGATCACTTAATCTGAAAAAAAAGTTGTATATTCTTTTACGAAAAAAAATAATTACTTCCTGGCAACAGGATACACAAATTTAAATCCTTTTATTTCTTTTTTTACTGGTGATATATCTAAACATTTGTTTACAAGTTTGACCACCTAAATCCTATATAAAACTCTTGATGATTCACAAACTTTGTTTTGCTTTGGGGTTTTAGTTGCCAGGACAGCAATTCCATATTTGTATAAAAGTGATATTTAAATGCAGAGCTAATAGCAATTATTGTGGTTTTCATGTATTCATATGCTATGTCATGTATAACCTTGTACTCTGGCCTTGTACAGAGGTATTGTGTTGAACCACTGCCAGTTGTTTAATTACACGGAAGTAAACAAACTTTTCATTATTTACTTTCCCATTTGATCAGAAAATTCTATAATTGCAGATGGAATTTCAAAATTTGTTTTTAGAAGCTATATATGGTCCATTTGTTTAGTGTTTCATCAATGGGGTTAATGATATTGAATTAATAAACATATGAAACACCCCTCCTCCAAAAAATGAATTGAAAAATCAGTATAACATTTTGAGATACATGTAGAAATACATCTGACATGTCCATACATTGTATATACATGATTGTATGTAATACATCTCTAACCTTATCAAAAATGGAGTCTCAGTACGTTTATTAATTAAAGAAAGACAAAGCAAACAACGTTGTTGGAATGCAAAGATATCCATGAAGAATGCTTGATCAATTTAAAGATAAAATAATGCAGCATTCCGCTTGAATCAGATAAAGACTCCATAAGTACACTAAAAATGAACCTAATACAAATTGGACTCCACCCTATATAACACACACATAATATTGGCCAAATACAAACCCTAAAAATTTAATGCAACAGACTCAAAGCATATCAAAATTACCAAGAAGCTTATTCAAAATATTTTCCAATAAAAAGTAAAGATCATGTGTCTGTGTGTGTCTGTGTTTGAATCACACCTTGGTATATCCCCTTTTTCAGGAAACTATGAAGTTACATCAGAAACTTGAACTTGATGTGATATTTGCGGGAAAGCCACGCCATGTTGATATGACGTAGAGGCATACTCAGAGCTGCCAACCAGTACGGATTCCTTTCCACATTTCAACTCTATTCCACATAGCAAGGGAGTGTTCAAATGAATAGATATTCAAGATCAATTTACAAGAGAAGAAGAATATAATCCAACACACCTGTTTCTCCGCTAAAAAATGCTTTATCACCCACCGGCATAAACTGTTTATTGATTTAGGGTGTGAATCAAATGAATATTTTGCTTTAACAAAATGTCATACCTCTCGATCTCATAAATAGCTTCCAGATGCTTTCCAGCTGATACCATTGATTCAAGGAGACAAAAACATGGTATTGTGGACATAACAATGTCTAATAATTACTGATAGCCATATAATAAAGTACTCCATAAGAAAACGAAAGGGAAGGAAAATACGGATTTTGGTTGGCAGCTCTGCATACTGGTTTTAGGATATCGCAGCATGCATAGGAAGGGGGTGCGTGCATGACGTCAAAACAAGTTCCTGGACTATGATTCAATTTCAGCAAACGTTACTCTATGTCACCTCTATTTAGGGTCAGGGGGAGATGTAAACATAGCTTTCGGTTACTCAACTGAACTTTTTATAAAGATGATAAAAAGCATGTTTTCATAAAGATGATAAAAACATTTTTTTTTAGCTAGATGGAAGTTTTTAGTATGGTCTATCATAAGGAAATTGAATGAAAAGTAAAGATTTATAATTATTTTAAACTAAACCAAACCAATACAAATAAAATGATACAGTGAAAACTGAACAAAAAAAACAAACAAATACCATATTGTGAAAATAGTTACTAAACAGTTACTTCAACTTATGGTAACCCCACTTACACATGTGGCAATAAATTTAAAGAATAACATTTTTTCTATCAATAATCCTACACAATTCAGCAAAATATAAAACAAAACGAAAACTAAATTTCATCATTTCCTTTCTGCATTTTCCTGAAAATCACTGCCATGTATTTTGTTTCGGGAAAAGGAAGTTGTATCCATGTTCCCAAGAAATGATTGTTTAATGTAAAAACAAGCAGGTACAGTATATGAATCTTTGTGTTTGTAACGCTTGTATTGCTTTTTATCAAACTAATTTCTAAGAAAATATGGTTGATGCTTTAGGACACAGTATGGATATAGGTAAAGGTGTATGACCCTACTGACTTCTTCTGTTTCATGCAATGTAACAATTTGGTGTTTTGAATTCAAGATCATGCAGTCTACAATACTGGCATTCATTTCAGTATTTAAAATAAACGCAAATATACAATTCATGGCACAAAAGACTGCCAATTGATCTATTTTCTATTCACACATAGCTTTGCAATGTTCTGCATGTTTTCAAGGCATTCTGCAAGGTTGTAAGGTATTGAAATGCCAACATTTTAGGGAACTTGATTTGATTAAATGATACAATGTAGATAGTAAAATGGCTTTGTTACTCACTTGTTAAATAGGTTAATTCCAACTCTATATCTCCTTCTCCTGGACGGTGTCATAGGAATAGACAGTGATGGAACCAAGGGTCTCTTTTCACATAATTCCTCTATCTCTCCAGGTATCGTATCATTGCTCTCAGATATACTAGAGTCATCGGGAAACGTATATTTAGAAGAACCACTACTTTCACTGCTCATGCTATCACCAGTGTCAGATCGTGTCATCCGCACGGGAGTCGCCGATCCGTTCATGAGCGTGCCATTCCGCGTGCCTATCCGCGTATCTGGATTTTTACGTTTCCACACTGGCGAGTTCATTTGTCCCGTGCTGTTTGCTTTGGCCATGCGTCGCTTTGCAGTGATCGCTGCATTTGGGTTTTTGCTAGTGGTTCCTGCATGAGAGTGCGGTCTCGGTTCGCCCTCCATATCTGACCCTTCGGAATCCGTTGAGGAGTGTACAAAGTCCATGAGGGATCCATCAGGAGTTGCAACGACAAGAGATGGTACATCCGAGGAGCTCGCATGTTCAATGTTGATCACCTCAAAGCTTCCACCGCTTATTGTTGACGTTGTTGATAAACTGTCGTCCCCGCGTATATTGGCAAGTCGTCGACCGCCGGGTACATATTCCATGTTTAAGTCGCTCTCCGTACCAGTGCTTCCACTGCTGCTCACCGATTCTCTCTTCTTATCCACACTACCTTCCTGCCGCATACCGGTTGGTATGTAGCTCGCTCGCAATGAGCTGCTTTCTATTGACTGCTCACTATTACCGACACGTTTCCTGTCTGATACTTCCTGTTTCACAACATTTGAATCTGTCCTTGTGGTGTGGCGGGAATAACTGGTATCTTGACTTGATTCCACGTGCCGTGACACTTGACTCCTCTCTGCTGTCTGGTCCAGGGACCTTCGTCCTTCCCTCAGGGCACCCAAGGGAGGCGATTGAACTCTGGGGGTTTCCTTCTTGACCACCTTACGATCTATAACAGGAGACATGACATCATTACCAACAGATACAGTCTTGATTGCTCTGGCAAGCGTGGGGCTTTCGCTGCCATTGCCGAATGCTGGGTCTTTGATACCAGTGAGAACAAACCCACAATGGGTGCTGGAAGGCATCTCACTGGCTCTTACTATCACAGGACTGGAGACATGGGCACCAACTCCTGGACTGTTACTTTGGACAACTGGAGGACTTCCAGGAACATCAGGGATACAGATCTTCCTTGCGACTTGTTTCTCACTGGTGGTTATAATCTTGGTGACTGCCCTACCACTTGTTGGGGGCGAGGTTCCTGGTGAGCCAGGAGAAGGGGGCGAGGAAGAGCCCCCTTTACCTGGAGTTGTCTTCCAAACCTCCTGCGATTGCACCCTTACAAAGTCCTTTTGAGTGATAATAGTTTTCTCTGATCGAGGCGACTGGCTCCGATCCGTGAGTTCTGTTGATGAATTGTGTCTCGTCATTGTCAGAGTAACCACTACTTTCTTCCCGCTACCCTCTTTACCTTCTTCTAATTCCACACTCGCACCCTTTTCCTTGGGTGTGACCACACCTTTGGGAAAGACATTATTGCTGTTGTTCCGATGCTGCTCTGCTGGTGTTGAGCGTACAATAGGTGATATACTACTTTCATTAATCGCTTGCTTTGCTCTTGTCTCAAGCTCAGTCTTAATACCGGAAAGCACTTCCGGTTCTTCCTCCGCGAAAGATTGTTCTAATTTCCTCATCGCTCCTCCTCGAGTGTCTTTTGCAACAGGTGATGGTGTATCAGTATCCCCAATCACCATCACCCTCGCACGGTTGCTGTGTTTGGAGTGAATCTTTGCAGAGTAGTTCTTTAGATAGCTGGAAATGCGTGAATCTGAACGTGTTCTTCGGAGTCTCTGGAATTCCTTCTGAAGTTCATGCTTGCGATAAGCCTGCTGGATTACAAGTGCAGCATTCTGAGCCTTCGTCCTTCCACCATAACGCTTCTCTAGCATCTCAACCTGCACAAATATAAAAACAAAGACAAGAAATAAATTATAATTTCCGTACAGAAACATTTTCAATCATCACATAACACAAACAAGCTATTGCACTCAAATAGAGTGAAAAATGTATTGTCATTTACGAGCTCCATGAATGAAGTATCGGTACCCGTTGTCTGGTGTACTCTTTCTTTTTTACTTTGTAATCCTTCAATGTGGGCTCTCCATTGAAAAGCATTTTAAAGAAATTCTTTCCTTTAAAAAAATATAGAACAATGTCACAGAACAACCTACTTGGAAATGGAATGACTGACTGACTCCCTATCTCACTCAGTGTCTGAATAGAAAATGCATGGTACAGCAAATCACTCCACCCATCTTATCACTTTATACGCAGTCAATTATTGGTTAAAATCCTACTTGTTGTGGCCCGCAAATTAACATCCTGTGTACAAGATCATACGCCCAACACATGTTGCATACACTGATGGATATCAAGCCAAAGACACTGTCGCACAATTAGCATTGTTTACCAGCACCTGTCATTTAAGCCTCACGAGTTTCACCCTCTCATTAGTATTGACACATGCTGCTGTTCCCCATTAAAAAAAATGGACTAGACCGTGAGAATAAAATGACGGCTCTGCTACGATCCCTGACACGGAAGTTCTTGGCTATGTTGTTGTTTGGAGGAGTAAATGTATTCGTTATGTCGCACAAATGCAACATACCACATTATCATTGAATGATTCGTATAATGGGAATAAACATCTGTTGCCCATACAGAACGGAAGAAAAATGGGTGTGCTTCATTTACCTGTTTTCATAAAATGAAAAGAAAACACACCACCCAAGCCTTTTGTTTCATATGGCTTCTGTTTCCTCAAACCTCAAAACAAATCTTCCAAGTAGAAAATGGATGTGTTATCTTACTGTAGTGGATTTTGAGGTGTTTCCCCTCTGATTCTAATTTGACTAAAGGATCTATCTGAGGGCAGTATTGACATACTTAGTCCCTTTTAAATCAATATAGGCCATTGTATGTCTACAGACTTAGATATAGACTTTGGTCATTACATAACACAGCCAAAGAACAGCAAATACAAATAGTTTTGCCATGAATACACTGCTACAAAATTACATAACATTAGAAGTTTAACCTCTTGCATACATGAACTGGGTACTTTTTGTACAAATCCTCTGTGAATTTGAGGATTTGGTAGTCAATGGGTTAAAACCGTGACTGCAGGGTAGGATTAAGGGAAATAGACCTGGACAGAAAGCCGGATCTGAGAGGTGATAGCGTAACCTATCTGTGTTTGAAATGATAACAACAATCTATTGATATTCACAATGCAGCGCACCTGGTGAATTAGAGTCATAAAGCCTTGTCATTGATATGATCATGAAACCATTCATGTTTTAAAAAAATGCTTGGCTTATCTTTTATCATTATCGATTGGAAATCAACTGCCAATTATGCAAGACCTGCATGGTCAAATTAATCAAATGAATGATCCAGACTGCAAACTTGAAACATGTTCATAATAGCTCATGTTACTCAAGAGCTATATTCTGAAAAAAAATTATGAAGAGGTTGTGAACACTTAACCTTGTAACAGTTAGAACCTGTACCGAAGTTTAATTTTGACACTATTCAGGTGTGGTAAATGAGTACCTTGCCTAGCTGGAACTTACTTTATGAAATGTAAAAATGCTCAATTATGCTCTCAACAGCTGGAATAATGCTGTATTGATTTGTATTGATAAATCACAGGGATTTTGTTTATCAAGAAGTATTCTGCACAATGTAGAAATAGTTATTTTAAATTTATTTTCTTAAAACTTGCCTGTTTCTGTTGGAGATCAGGTGATAGTTCATATGAACTACCAAGCACCCTAGACTGTTTGATAAGCCGTTCCTCTTCCCTGCGTTGCTTGATCGACTTCTCTCTTCTCAATGATGTCCTGTTCCTCGGACTCGGTGAAAGATCCCACCTGATCCTCGTCGGCTTCTCCTGCGATGTCCCAGCAAGGTGAGTCGTCGGGGAGTCGACGGCAATGGAGATAGCACGACTGACTCGGTTGTGAGGCGTTGACTGTCGCAGAACAGCCTGCTCTGGAATGGTTATACTCGCTTGCGTCGGGAGAACTCTACCCGGCGAGCCGTGAGGTTCAAAAGATGGTACTGTCGACGTGGACGGGGTATGAGAGTTGTCAGTTTGGATTGCAATAGTCCTCGTTGGGGGCTTTGGTTTCCTCTTTGGGATTGGACGGGGGCTACCTTTGACCGAGACCTCGGGGGTCGGCGATGACGGGTGCAGGGAGTCCTGTCTTGGGGGAGGAGTCCTTCTGGGGGTCTTTGGGGTGGTGTTAGGTTTAGGAGGGGGGCTAGGTTTCCCTCCACGAGGGGGTGTACTTGTTGACTGTGGAGGAGGTGTCTGTGGAGTGGGAGTCCGTGCGACACTAGAGGTTTGGTGATCCTTTAGCGGTGTCGACTCAGTGGAGTGGGTCTTTGGTGTGTTGGAGTTGGGATCTTTTAATGAATCAGCTGGATCCGGTGCCAGTTGTTGGTCACTGCAGAGGAGATATAAACATGGAAAGAAGAATGAATAAAAGTGATACCATTCAAGCAAGAACCTTTTTAATCAAGGCTCTCTTGGAAGAAAAACAATAATAGGAGAGAAATCAAACAATTAATCCAACTGCACAAATTTAGATATTTCCCTTTCTGAAATTCCCGTTATGATTACCATGTAAATAATGACGTCTCTGAGAAACCTTACAATCTCCTGATATTCAAAGTCTTAAGATAATCCTTACAAAGGAAATTGTGTTTACTTTATTTTTCTTTTTTTTCCATGTAAAGAAATCCATACATGTGCATCAGTGCAAGAGGAAAGAATGAACTGAACACGTGCCTAGACATTCACATGGTGCATACTTCATGTGAAGTTGGCGAGAAGCAAATAAGAAAAGTATATTGAAACATGTCAGAATGCTGTACTCCTCTAGCAATCTTCAATATTGTCACACAGTCTCTTTCTCCATTCCAACAGTATGTATCATCACACTTTAGGACCAACTAGGGAAGATAGATCCATAACTCTCATACTCACATTCACACAATGAATATAATAAAATCACTATTTCCAATGAAAATGCAACATTGATCCGTCCATGATTGGTGATGTTAATTCCTGCTCCTCGGAGAACCCAAATAAATTTGAACTCATAACAGCAACCACCAAAGCGAAACGATCATATCCAAAATATCTCACAGGTTAACTATTTAACGCTATTTGCATATCATCATCACCATAGTCTATTTTACGATATCACCTATTCCCACTCACATACCGGCATATTGTACCAGTGTTTGTTTTGGGTACGATAGTTTCAAACCCACCATGCGTCACAGTCCACTGACTACAAGAATACACACACATACATATTGACACAGACTCTATACTCACACACAGGACCCTGATTGGTTAAACATGCGTGCGAGCCACCAGGAAGTTTCAATGACGTAAATTTCTGATATGTAAATGGGGTGTAGGTCGATTCGCACACACCACAAATAGAGGAACTATTAATGGCAACGCCTCCTAATTGATTTTCTATGCAATATCCCATAATTAGTTTGATCATTCCGGTATCACTCTCAAATAATTTAATCAGAAACATCAAATTTACACCCTGAAAACTACAGAATCAATATCATTCACTATCATACAGAAATTGATTGAACTAATATGCAAGCTCTCTTTCTCTCTCTCTCTCTCTCTCTCTCTCTCTCTCACTCTCTCTATCTATTTACCATCTATCTATCTATCTATCTATCTATCTATCTATCTATCTATCTATCTCTCTCTCTCTCTTTACAGTAATCATTTTCTGTGCATACCATAGTGTTGTTGACAACCAGCATGGCAAAAGATGTTGACATTTTTTCTGGTATGCAAAATATGCGGCTACAATAACAAGCGAGGAATGCAACTGTTTCATACGAAATCAAAATATCAATTAATTTTTTTGCAGTTTTGTACCTTCAACCGTGAAGGACATTTTTTAACACTAGTACCGTTGTAGGGATGTGTTTACTGAAATTTATCCAATAACACCACAAAGTGATCAAAGGTCTGTTTTTAGATGTGTGGTAGAGTTCTTTCCTAATTGTTGGGAATTTGTTGTGTAGATTTCATTATTACTTGCGGTTATGAAATGATCAAAACAAAAAACCCAAATAAATATTGGTCTTTCTTCATGACAAAGCTGAAAACATTTCTAATTCCCATTCTGAGATACAACTGCCTAAAATGTATGTATTTACGTTAAATGTTTGTATTGTAAATCATTCATTTGAACGCAGAAACTAATTCAAATCAAATAAAATTAGAAAAAAAGAAATAAATTGGGTATGTGTGTGCAAACTAGTAAAAAAAGGCACAACGATACAATTGAAGAAAAAAAAGAAGAATATCCCTAGTAGAGTGGTATCAGGACTAGAATATGGTCAGTATCAAAAAGCTTCTTGATTGTTGGGTTTGATCTCTATCAAGAGAAATTGGTGGTCCAAGTTTGCTTAAAATCATTGATGAAGCTTGGATCAAGCTCAGGTACCCAATATGGTTGAATTTTAGGGGAGGGGCAGGTTGAGGGATGAACAACCCCTTCACACCTCATCTTGATATAGGACAAGGTCTCGCAGGGTCATGTTCCCTGCTGAGGTGTCCTGATGATGATCCTCTTAAGCTGTACCAGGGAATTGTCAATTCCCTGACCATACAAAGGAGATGTCCTTGCACTGCCCAGGAAATTCCCTGCACTTCGCGAGTTCCTCATCCAAATGTTGACAGCCTGTATACACCAAAAGTTTCTGAACAACTCCTTTAATTTTGAGAATAGCTTTAGAAGATAGCGAAGACAAATAGTGATACTGATAGGGATAATAACTCTCAAACCCAATAAAGAAATTCACTCAGGGAAAATAATTTGCAAGGTCTACAAAATAAGGGACCTCCTAACCTTCTACTTCTTGTACAGTCTAAACCAAACAGTAGGAAAACACAAAATTCATTGGTGTCAGGAGTGGGATGAAGGTATTAATACTAGCTCAATGATCCATTCACATCACACCTGAGCTTGAAGTAGAACACAAGGACAACATCCCCTCTCAGGTGACCTGATGATGACCCTTGTAAGCCAGACAGGTAGGAACTTCAATACATATACTACCGAAATTACAAGTGATGACAACCTGAATTCACATCAGGGACTAGAAATAATCAAACATAGAGAATGGATCTTTAAAACAGTTGAAGACAAATAATGACAATGATTTCAACTTCCCACATCACAAATGGACAAGATTTATTCTGGTAAAATGAAGTTCATGATTTGCCACATTTCAAACATCAGGCACCTCCAACATTTAGGTCTATGTCAAAAGCAGGAAATCACACGATTCAGTGGTGTCAGGAGTGGGATGAAGGTATTAATAAAACCTCATGATCCCTTCACACCACACCTGAGCTTGATTTAGAACGAGGACACAACATGAGGACACAACATCCCCTCTCAGGTGACCTGATGGTGATCCTTTCAAGTCAGACAGCAGGAGTGTAGATACTTAACACACACACCTGAGAGACTCAACTAGTGTTGACAACCTGCATAAACCTCTGTGTACAAAAAAGGCCTGAAGAGACGTGTAAGAACACATACCTAATTCAGGCAGCTCATTCAGTGCAACCTACTTGCAGGACAAACTGTGTTTGGAAGAACTAATGGTACATCCAGGTCACCTTCTAAAAAGCTTGTCCATGTAACTAAATACTCCACAAACAACTATGTTATTTACAGACTTCCATTGGTGTCTGTCTGAGAACATGCTCCATTTATTCTTGTTACATATAGCTGATGGTAAACAGCTTGTTGAATATACCCCTTCCTCAAAAATGTAATAACTTTACCTGTTATTATTTTCATCTAAAAAAAAACACTTTAACTCTAATATACAATCATTACTAAACAGACAAGGGATTAAAGCAGAGCCCCTTACCAATTTAATTTAATTTAATTAATTTGAATATGAAGATTTTTTTACAATCAAAGTAGGCCTATTTGAAAATACTACACTCTTAGAACTTTGGACAACTGCTTAAACAGAACCTTATATTTCATTTCTTTGAAAACATTTTATCAAAGCAAAATTTGTTTTAACCTTGAAATTTGAATGAACCTTCTTGATTCAGGATCTTGAATGCTTCATGAAACTTGCATAAAACTGCCGCACAATCAAAGAAAAAAATCTCTGCATTCCTATTCAATCCGTGAATACTATATATAGACGGACTCTAGGCAACAAACAAACCACAATAGAAGTAAAATATTCCCAGGTAATAGGATGGATGAAAAAACGTTGACACATGCTCTCGGGAATAAAGTCATTATACCCCATGCTTCTTAATCAATTTCCTGTCTAACTTCATTGAATGCTGCTATGTGGGGTTCAGAAAAGGGTTAACAACTCCTTTGGGCCATGTTTGAAAGAGAGTAAAAAGTGCAATGCCAACTTATGATCCTAAGAATGGAATTAATAAACATGTCCGTGTATAATATTTGAAAGAAATAAAACTCATTTTTAAAAGAACTGAACCAGAATGTACAGTGTCAGATTATTCAGCCAACATTCAAAATAAAACAATTGATGTGAAAATATAAACCCTTGCTGATATACTGGAGTTACCAAACATGTGTATTTTGACCCAATCTTGGTCACTGAGAATCTATATCCTCCAGTGGACACCATTTTGAGTACAAATTTGTCTGTCACCAAATTAGGCATATTTTAGACAGTCCCTATTTCATATTTTTTCTTGGGGGGGGGGGGGTTATCAGTAATACTCAGGTGTTCATTTAATGTAGTAGTTGGTTCTGAATGTCACTGCTAAATCATAGATGACAGAAGGACAATTATTCACTTCCCTTCGTCTTCAAAGTTTGTTGCCTGGGCTCCTGGCAGCCTTTCCTGTCAATTGTAAGACCCCATATCTCGTAGCTACTCAAATCCTTCTTTCTTACCCCAATCATTGTATTTCTCTACTGTGAAAGGGGAACTAGTCTTCCATCAGATGAGCACACTGGAAAGGACACACTCTATGCAGTCATCTTTATCCTCAAAGCCCTCGTTGACAGATTCTTTATAGTCTAGTTTTAAGCGAGTCCAATTATCATGATCTACAGGTTAATACACCCTCATTCCTGGCTTTACAAATAACCTGTTGACACACAAAGCATTGATGATTGATCCTCAAATTTAATGGACTCCATATCAATTTTATGATGATGAACGAAGGTTTTATATTAATGAAATATTTGACCTACCTAATAAATAATCCATTGCTGCCAACTGTTTGTTAATAATCAATAAGAATATTTCCATCAGTATCAGCTCTACCCTACATCAAGGTTTACAAAACTCATTAAACTTTAATGCGATGTAAAGTTTAGAAGAGGGCAGAGCAAACAATTTGTTATACAAAGAAAAAAAAACTTATATTATCCTGGGAATAAAATTGTATGGTACATCACCACTGCTCAAGATTTGTGTGAAAAAATCCTGTCAAGCTAGAAGTATGAAGTATTCTCTTGCAATTAATTACGATTGTGTCATACATACTTATGATCATCCAAAATGGGAATAAGCTAAATAATTCCATGAATAAATTTCACTCCACAAGAGACAAAGACAAAACAAGAGAGAGATAAAATAAAAGACAGAAAGACTGGCACTTCATTACACAAAAAGACTGATGGTAATTATCCTTATCCAGACTTTCATTGACCATCTATATACATAATAGAGACAAGGATATACACACTTCTCCGTCTTTAGACAACAATATCATCCTCAACACCTTTCACCACAACCCTGGATCACTAAACAAGGTAATTGTTCTAATTGCCAAATTACCCTTGGTCTACCAACATAAATTAGCAAAGGAAATTCAGTTGTCTTCTGTTTCAGCAGAGAAGCACCATCTAGCAGCACTTCGTGAAAATGAAAGGCTCAGTGTGGCGGAGAAAGAAATCTGCTCATAATGAGAAGAAAATGAGGGGATAGCCAAGGAGGCTCAGCTGACTGAATAATTTAATTGACTAAATATACTCATATTACATAGATAAGTGTTTTAACAGATTATAGAGCTTTGGTCATCAAGAGCTCTAAACGGAGGAGAAGAATGGTGATCAAATGCTTATTTTTACGGGCATCATCATTATAAATGGAAATGGTCTGTAAGCATATAATTTTGATGTGCACCATACTTTAATTTTTCTTTACTTTGGGACACTGTGTCTATTAAAAATTATGACATGAAGAATCCTTTATTAAACTGATAAAATAATAATGTAATATCTACGGGTTAAATATTTTACAAATTTGTGCTTTACTTGAAACTGGTCAACAAAGATTTTCAGGTCCTGTGGGTGTCTTTAAAAATCACCTGTAAGATTTTTTTATAAGGGAAAGACTTTTTTCCTCTTCACAATTTCCTTTCCCCTGCCCTGGAAACCAAAATTCAAAATGACATTAGATCGCATCATAAATGGTGCAGAAACACGAGATGATTTAATAAAGCCATCAGCTTCATCTCGGCCATCACCATCGTCACCGACCATTACTTGCTTGATTAGCTCAAAGTCATGGAGAATTAAGGCCGCTTATCCCTCGTCTCTCAGCCTTGGTTCTACTTGTCATGTGACCCTTTATCTCGTATCCCATGAGCCCTCCATCTCTCACATGATTCTGTCACATTGACTTACTTTAAATGACAAATAAATAATTCTCAGAACAAAATATACGAGTATGAATTCAATTGATTTATGGAAAATCATAAATGTATGTTCTACATGCAATAAGAAAGATTTGGTATGCATTGACGTCATGTTATTGATTTAATTAATTCATATACCCCGATAAACAGACCATATTTTTCTAGAACTAAACTTTCGAAGTTAGAACACCGTGTACTTTGGCTTTTATTCCATGTGTCAAGTACATTTGCTCAACACTGAACTTTGATGGGTGAACATTTTGATGAAAGTTTACAATTTTCAATATCTGAAAAACAGAAGATATTTACATTATAAAATGCGTAAGGGGTATTGGCAAGCATTCCAAAAAGTAAATAGATCATGAACTTGTGTTTTTATTATTAGCAGTATAATTGACCTTTTGATATATGCAAATGACTAAACTCTGAACATAAAAAGAATATCAAATTAAAAGGGAGAAAGTACAGGAATAATTTAAAAATACATATGATTCATTCCAAATATGACCTTTTCCCCTCTCAATTTGAATTACTTATCTCTGTTAACTTTCATCTCTGTTTTTACCATAAAAAATAGAGGGGAGTGTGCCAGGGATTTTAGTCACATCCAGATTTATATGAAAAACAGGCTGGAAGTCAAGGATTACAGAGGAAATATGGAAAGAAACGTGGAAAGTGAACAATTCTGAGCACAGACACAAAGCAGGATGATGTAAGGGATTAATTTCAGATCTATATGTCAAGGAACAGGAAAAGTGGAACACTTGCAAGTTCCTTGTGTGAGACAATATGCTTTAGAGATTCTATTAATCCTTATTTTTTGCTTCTCACAATGAGTTTTAATCTAAAACAGCCTTTCATGTGAGTTTTATTTGTCACACCACAAAAATTATGATATTGAAAAAAAATATACAATTTATCAAAAACCCACCACCAGAAAAAAAATATCTATCAGTAATATATACCAATACAATTTATCATATGTTACTGTAGTGACATTTACAAGGAATGTGTTTTTTAAAGAATCTCATGGTTTACGTCCCTAATATTTTATGTAATAATTGTAATTTCTCAAAGAAATCACATTGGACTGGACACTCTAGGGGAGAAGAGATTGTAGTCCATAAAAAAACTCTATGGGGTTTTATTCCATCAGAGTCTTGAATTTACATTCATGATTATAAATATAATGCAAATGAAACGTCACTCAGAATTATACAGAGAAAGGAGATAGTCGCAAACAAGTCTTCTTAAATGAATATAAGAAGAAACACATAAATGTATCTGAATACCACTCGAAGCATATATCTCATTGCGGTAGCTTTGGATTATAATTTCTCTCTGCACATACTACCAATGGGAAATACTCATTACGCATTCACAGACTTAGGAGAACATAAGAACAGCACGAATACTCCTAGATTACTACTTATCACAAATCCCAAGTCTGCCACAGATTAAAACGAAAGCGTTTATTTTTGGAGAATGACAAGAAATAAAATCCGCATTGAGGAAGAAATATCCCCAACAAGTCTCCTGAAATGTTTCCCATATGATAAACCTATTCTAAGCATGCATCGCGGTATAATGAGATTAAACATGATTCGCTGGATATGCACGTAGAGCTTTATTGGAAAATTTGCTCAAAAGCCTGTGCCTGATTTAATTTTCATATAGCGTGCTGCAAAAGTCACATGGTATGTGGACAATGCATATAACTAGTGCCATTACAATTTTCTGCAAATGACCTTTAAAACTACCTTAATTAAATTATAGTAAGAAGTCTGAACACATACGCTCAAGTAATCTTGATAATATTATCATATAATTAATTTGGTCTATAATAATCTGGCTAGGTAATTTTAGTTCACATTTCTGTTAAAATCACTTCTCTCCAAATGCAATTAGTGTTCATCTCAGGGAACGTCACTTACAATATTTCAAATTCATAACTATATTTTAGATATTTTCATTATGCACATGACTACATGTACAAGTACATATCAACATCAAAACAAAATGTGCTTCATTCTTGAATATTTCCAAAAGAAGTTGCTTCCTAAATCTCTTCACCCACAATTAATACAATGTCACCATGCTGAATACACATACCCACAGTTATATATCAATTACAACACGTAGTAAAACTTTCTCACCTATTTTCTATATCATCCTCCAAAATCATTTTGAATCCGTTTCAAGACAAAACTTGCAGAAAAGAACAGCAGATCAAAAGTCTAATCACACTCCCAATCTTGATCAATCAATGATATATTGGAATTATGAACCATTTATATCCACAGACGTGAGAATATTAGACTTGTCACACCATGTGAGGATGGGATTGTTCAACATAATCACAATACCATCCACCCGACCAAATCCTCTTCCAGTTTTTATTCTAAAAATGAGTCACGGTCATGACATGTACACAGTCCATGCAAAATGTACCAATACCAGTCCTTGAATAAACCACAGAATCTGCTGGCCATTTTGTATTCAAACTTCCTCTTCTTATCACTGCATTATTCAAATCATATGCCATTGATTAGACTTGCTCGAGCCAGTCGTCTATAAAAGATTGATAAGTCATTAGTCTGTATGGTATTGAACCATATTACGCACTGTAAGAGAGTACACAAAAATTGCTAGCAGTGATTTGTAGCCATGAAGGAACAAATAGAGACCCGGCAGAATGCTCGTACTCGTGTCTCTTAGACTTTGAACAGTAGAAGAGAATTTGTATGCATGCATGATATGAATGCAGAAATGACAATGAGAATCAATGAATAGTTTATGATTGTCACGATATCACAATGGAACGCCTCATAATTTCATACTCACATTCATCAAAACATGACAATCTGTCGGTCAGAGATAAGTCAGCTTCATGTAGGTCATCTTTAACTGAACAACTTTAAGGGTGGATGACCAAAAATCCTTAGGGTCAATTTTTATTTTTGACCTTGACCACACAAACACACACAATGTCCAAATATTTCCAGGAAAGAAAGATCACACTCGCAGGGCAAATACAGGGTACTCTTTATGGTTCCCAACCACCAAAAGCTTTTAAAATCTCACAACTGTTTATATTGCTCTAACACCCAACAGCCAAAGATATTTTTGTTCCTACGTCTTTGCCACAACTTATCCAAAGAGAGAAGGAAACAACACTAAAGGATCATCATTCCAACTTTCTCTTTTGAAAGTCACAAGTTGGCAGTCGATAACGGTTGAGGAGAATCGTTCTTGTTTCGCTGGTGTCCGATTTCAGATAGAGGCAGATCATATGCAGACAATAAGATTAAAACATATTTCCTTTTTATCTGAGCACTGTAACAGACATAACATTCTTTTATTTTCGATGTGTACCAATTCAAGATTATATTACAAGTACAGACTAGTTTTTGAGACTGGTAGACCATTTTCTCACTAAATCCATGAAATGCAAGGGCAGGAAGCATAAAAGATACTTATTTGGATAAAGGATAAAAGATGAAATTTCAAAACAGCTTTCTGTCCTATACTTTCAGTACATCAGTAAAAACATGTTAATGCTATCATTTGAGTTCAACCATGGAACTCTAAGAGCTCCCCGTCTGAAAACAACTGTCATTGAACTGTCATTCGCCATTTATACCCTCTTCGACTTTCGAAGAAAAAAAAATGTTTACGTTTCTTTAATATGTGTTTGAAAATGGACAAATAGTGATAATGAGGAGGAGGAGGAGGAGAATGGCCATGAAGGGAATTATAATGACGATGGAAAAATTATGATGATCATAATGGTGATGATGACGATGACACTGATGAAGATACAATTTCACGAGAATGACATTTGGCATATTCAAAATGTCTCTACTTGGTACCTTCCTACACACAAAAAATATGATACACTTGTCTTGCTTTCAAATGGCAAACGGATAGTTTGTCAGAAAGGTATCATCTATCCATACAATATACTGTCCTGATATTGCAATAAAAGCAATTGGAATAAGGAGATATCTTTACAGAAAACTTCTATTCGTCTGGTATAGAATAAGCTTTTACCTCACCTCAGTCATAAGGACATTGATCATACTTCCCCAGGGTGCATCTCTGACGTAGCTATGCAGCATGACAATGCAGTCATCACGTCAGGTGTAATATTATCCCAAACATATTGTCACTTCAATGTCAGATTCTTACACGTCTGCACAGTTTCTTCTACATTTAATCCTTCCTATCTTCACTTCTGTACGTGTCAATCATGGCTTGACAAAAACGGACCATTTTAGATTTTCAGTTATTTGAAAAGGAATGTTGTTTAGGAAATCCAGTATATGATTATAAAATGCAATTCCTGAATGTGTATAAAATAGTTTCATGCTGGTAAGATTATCAGTTGCCTTTCCCAGGTTCAATCGGTCCCAGAGTGACTGGATGTAAAAATGATCAAATGTTGTACGTAACATACTTTTCTGTATAAATACCAACAAACTGATCGATAAACTCAACCAGAATACACCAAGATAGATCTCCCTAACACTGGAATATATGAAGTTCAAATTTTGCATTAAGTGCAATGACCTTTTCACAAAAGACTCATTACAGACAAGGAATGAATGATATCGAAAAAGATATCATCAAATAAAAAAAAAATCACCTCATCACACAACATAAGACAAAAGCGATTCCCTGCAGAGAGAAGCAACAAGGCAAAGACAAGTAGCAATTAGTGTTGAAATCAATCAATACATTCATGAGACTAGCTTGGATATTATGGATTGATACTAATATACCCAGCTCTTCAGAAGTCCAACAATCAATAGGATTGGTAAAGACACTCACGTTGATAAAGATTTTTGGTCTAGAGAGGTTTGCCTGAGCAGCTACGAGAGAACCATTTATAGAATCACAAAGAGACTGACGTAGGTAACAAACCTATTACATCATGAATGAACTTTACAACCCACAGTCAAAATTACAAAAAAGAGAGAGGAACCATTTAAAAACTGATAAACAGAAATGTCAAATGTTGCTGAGGTCCAAATGCGTTAGATTACCATAAGGCTGATGACATATACCTGCCAGTCCCAAAGGTGTGGGATCGATAGAAGTGCATGGACATTTTTTTTTATAATGTCAGCATGAGAAAGAATTAAAAAGGCCAAAGACTCATTGACAAAGCATGAGGTCCATTATTCCATTTTCTACAAATCTTTTATGTCTTCAAGAAGCGACGAAAGCCCAAGCATATTGTTGCACAAAATAAGTTACAATTCCATTGAAACTTCTATAGAATTAAAATGCATTTGAATATGATGCCTATGAATTGCTGCTAAATCAGGATTTATTTGTCTTTATGTAATAATAAACTTTAGTTACAGTCACTTTGTGAAAACAAAGACAAAATGAAGAATTAAAAAACAAATGGTTTCTTATAAACATATCTGGAAAGCAGTAGCAAGATTCTTTAACTTCAAGTACAAGTGCCCAAACACAGATGAATACTTTAAAAACAAATGCACGGTTTCTTATAAACATACCTGGCAAGCAGTAGCAAGATTCTTCAACATCAAGTACAAGAATAAATAATGATAGATCTGGTTGAATACCACAGGAAGTAATAATGCATACATAAATGCCTATGGCAGGAAGTCACATTGGTGTGCATTATGTAATGACAGGGTCATAGACCATTTCCTGCCCCAATATTGACCAATCAGACTCATCAATTAATTTGAATAGACTCATTAAAACCCTTAGTCATGATGATCTGGCTACTGGAGAAGGAGGTGTGCAAGAAATGCTGAAAATTTAGACTATACTGTATCTTAGGTAGACAGAACTAGTTGCTAGGCAACTCCCATAGTTGCAAACAAGCAACTTGTATGACATTCAAGGTAATGTTTCTATATTGTGAAAGAAGACTTATGTAGAAAAATTAAATTTTCATTTAAATCAAATTTAACTGAGGTGCATAATTTGAACTTAAAAATAAATAAACCTTGCTTGCATATAAGGGAATATCTCTTCTTGTAATATCTGACTGATCTATGATAACATGAAATAATAAAAAATGTTTTTCACACATCTACAGATCTCAGTTCCACTGCATGAAAAGCTTTATATGCATTATGCTCAATTCACCATACACAAAAATTTGATTGATGGATATAAGGGCATATTGTCCGTGATAGGCAGATACTTTTGCATTCCAAATTTTGATTGGAAAAGCAGAAACCCTAAGCAATTCTGCACAACGCACAACGTAGATACCATTAAAAGGCCCATTCATTCTGATTCGGCATGATGTACACGCATACTATACCAGCAACATAGTGATATGGCCCAGACCCATGACTTAATAGGGAAAAAAGAAAACGTGAAAAGATGCACAAGTCCGCTTACTTACCAACCAAATGATAATCCAACACATAAATCCACAAACTCTGTGAAGTTCAGGACAAGATCTGCCCAAAAGTCATCGACCAGCCACATATTATCCTCATCTATGCATCAATATTCATAAACCGATTCTAACCAACCTAACCATTGACGGACAACCCCCCTAATTACACGCTCCCATGGCGTAAGAGTGCATCGATGATACAGGGATGTCCAAAAAGTCCAACGTCATTCCAAGATGGGTATAACAGAGCAGGACAGAGGGCTCAGGGGAGGTGAAGTCAGCATCGCTACTGTTTAGGGCTTGATGCAAGAGGGGGTTGCGTGAGTATACGCAAGGCCCTGACATCACAAAGCCAGCGTCAGCTCTTAAAAGTTTCTGCGTTCCAGCTTCGGTGCTATGGAGGACAACTAATAAGCAGTGATGTCACAGGAAAAGAGCAATTTGTGCTTGAGTTAGCTAGGCAGGGGAAAGGAAGGGGGAAAACTTTGAAGGTTCTTGTGAAGGATTGGTCCATTTGGCAATGAAGAGGGAGGTTTTCATTTGTAGTAACAAACGCACCTTAGGTCACGTGCATGAAGCTTTGAATGATTCTTGGGCAAATTAATGTCTTAGTCATCGTTCTGAAACTTCCCAACATAAAAAAATTGTAATGCCATTGTTGTTTCTGTTTGTATTCTCTCTTTTATTATCAACATCATTTCAAAATCTTCATTCTTGCAATAAATAATATGAGGGCATAGAAAATTCTGAACTTATCACTTGCTAGTTTATTGATATTAATGTAAAACTCTTAAAATAGTGGTTACTTATCAAAGTTGATCTAACTTCTCAATGCCTTTTACCAATAAACTGACATACCGTCTGTTTGGAGCTAGAAAGAAGCTATCGCTGTACAACGTGAATAAAGCTAGTGCCCTTCTGGCATTTATGCCAACAATATTTATAATCTATCATCAGAGAACTTTTCACTATAAATTTCCGTGAAACCAAAACCATCATAACTCCTTCCAGAAGAGCCTGATCAATTTCCATTTCTTTTTACATCTCATCTCGTTTCCTGACATAAACTGCCATTAAAAAATTAAGTACCTCATTTATTTTATGTTGAAAATTAGGCAGTAAGTTTTGTTTTCATATCTCAGCCTACCATTCCGTCTTTCCCGCTCACTTTGTGCCTCAAAGTCAATGTCTTTTCACCATCAAGGAAGTTATTATTCTTCTTCTTTCCTCTCGCGTAAATTATAAATACATGCAACTGTCATGGAAGCTTTTAGTTACCCACTGATGCTAAAATATATGAGAATTAGAGTCTGAGAGGTTTTCCTCTAGAGTATGATGATGATGGAAAACCAATAGATGACCCTATAATTTACTTTTTACTATACATGCATATCATAAAAAAATTATATTTTAAGAGTTGTGATGCAGAATTTATGGCACTTGGACCATCCATCTGTGATAAGAAAGTTCATAACACATCTTCATTGCATAAATACAAACCAAATGTACAAATGTACATTTAACATGGTTTTAACGACTAAATAAAATCTGTGTGAGCCAATAGTAGGACATAAAAAGATGGCAAAATGTTCCCATATCAAGCAAATATTGAACCTATTTCAGACAAACATGGAAACACACACCCTCATATACTGTGAGGCTGTATTTCCTTTCTCCTTACTTAAATGATGTGGCTGAATAATCATCAATTAAATTCAACATTTTTGTGGGTGATTAATCACATGATGTGTGACCAGAAGTTTCAGATGCCCACTCGGGAGACTCGGGTTTATGTAAGCCTGTGTAATTTCCAATGGCTGTATGATTGCAGCCATTGGTAATGCAGTCGATTCATGTTGGACACAAGATAAACTATGCATTCAGCTTTAAAAATATAGCATATAACATTGTTTTTGTTTTTGACAAATCTCAACTGCCATGTCCTAAATGCTACCTAAATGATTGATGGTGTACATAAACCAAGGTTTGAACATATTAGGCTTCAAAATCAATGTTTAGTGCTCCAAAAGTGAAAATTCATAATGTGGCTTTCATACATACACTATACATGAATGGTGCATTTGTGGTACACTTAATTCAGTTTCCAAAGATATCTTGAAAGTGCATGTATACTTTCTTTCTTTTCTTGCAAAAATGTAATAACATGGGCCTGTAACATAAAAGATGCAATTACACTTACGATAAATATTTATTGTAAGTCTATGGCAAAATGTGTATCAAAGAGATGCAATAAATTGCAAGATTTATCATATCTCTTTTATGTTACAGGCCTCAGGTCATACAGCTTGATTTAATAATTTGTTCAATAAAAAAATCATATAAAGTCTTTAAAAAGTCAGAATAAAAATTGCATTCATTAGTGTTAAGATGTCAAACAAAAATGAAGCTTAGCAGACCTAGCAACAAAGAATGTAAGAGGAATATCAATTTCATTTATTGAAATATCATTGTTGGTAAAGAAGTACATTCAACATATGTCTGTGCTTTGACTACATTGTGAAAAAGGTCTATTAGTTCAAATCAGTTTATCTTCAAATAGACTTTGGACAAATATGTCAACTATTAATAATCTAGAAGAACGAATAATCTCTAAATGTAAACAATGATGAAATACAATGAAGGGGCAATGTCAATTTGTACCAGCAACACCCTTATAATGGTAGTAAAGTAAAATGGTAGAAAAAAGAGAAAACTCTGTAACCATCCTTACCCCATTTCATCGCTCTGTCCATCGCCGCCACCAAAGAAGTGATGGAAGCGAAATCGAATGTAAGACTTCCTGGAGAAGATTGGTGAAGAACGTGGGGAGGAACGAGGAGAAGTCTCGGGCGAGCTTCCTTCGGGAACCGACAGCGATTTCTTACTCTGCTTCATGATTTAATCTTGTTTTTCTTTAAAATCTTCAGAGAATATCAGTCCCAAAGTCACATACAATGGATGATGTTCACTCTTGTGTGATCAAAGACAACAAGGTTCATACAATGATTTTTGAGGCAAAGTTAGTTTCTTCCAACTGATTCCCTGACAGATTTATATCCGAAACTGTAATGGTGTACAACGCTACAGAGTTTGTGATGTGCAGGTCTACATCACAACAATTACATCTAAATGAAAGGCAGTTAAATGAAGTTCATCCAATGATTGTTGAATTC
>BQKZ01003213.1:9316-23946 GCA_036244855.1 Temnopleurus reevesii
CCCCCCCCCCTGGGTATATATCAAAATCCTGGGTGCGCGCCTGAATCTCATTAAGAATGGTGCATCGAATAAGATAAGAATCTATCATTTGACGGTCGACAGCGAGTTAATAAAACTGATACTATAGATCATAATCTAATAAAAGACTAAAAGGATAGCAAGAGATAGTGCCTGATATAGTGCTTTGTACTGAATGGTATAGATAATTTTTTTCAGTGTACACATGCAGAGTCATAAATTTCACATCCATAGTCTATAATTGACAAAATTAGTCCCTTATAAATCATCATTCATAAGTTTTGTATCCCCCCCCCCCACAAAGTTCCAGCTACACAACCATGCGCGCACCGTTTGGTGGGGGGCGCAGGGTAAAAGCTAAAGCTAAGGGGCGCCAAAATTTGACGGCCAAAAGGCCCCAAAATTGCTGAAAAGGGGTGCCAAATCGTTGGAGGGGGAGCGCCAAATTTGCCCAAGACTGTGTTTTTTTTCTTTCTTTTTTGCTTGTCAGCTCTCCTGAGACCCCTAGGGGGTGCCAAGTTTGAGGTGAAGACTTTTTGTATATTTGTCATTTTTTGTCAGCTCAAACGGAAGGAGGCGCCAAATTTGCTCAGCCCCCCCCCCCCCCCCCCGGGTATCAAAATCCTGGGTGCGCGCAGGGGGGGGGGCTATAAATGACAAGCAATTATGCTTTTCCATAGGCTCCCTCCATTTATCACTTTTTTTTAAGAAGATGAACAGTTTTGTTGAAAAAGAACTAAAAAGATATGATGTCGAATACCTTTTTATTCTGTTTCTATACATGCTTATACTAAATATCTTTGTATCGCTTTATATCTTCCATTTTAGATTGCATTGTTATATTTCGTTTCTTTACAGGTATTATACTATGATTTGTGATTTGTGGAAAATAAACTTGAACTTGATAGTTGTTTGTACTTTCCTTGAGCGAGTGATAAGCGCTATAAAAACGTTTATTATTATAATTGTTATCAATAACGTATTACCCAAATCTTTTATTGGAAGAGGTTTTGCGGATAGGCATCGTTTAATCTAAGCCTTCCCATACCAATAGTAAAAAAAATATTTGAAAAATTTTGAAAAAAAGGGCTGTTATGATACGCCTCCAAATACAGTGGAATAGTAACTTGTCAAATTTTACTCAGTTTGTACCGTAATAAAGGTACTAAAGTGATTTTTGATAAAAAATACCCTTTTTGGCTTTTTGTATGTGTGCTCAGTCACACGTACCAAAGTGAAACATGCTGATCTTTACACACAACCTAGTCAAAAGCATATGCGCACCCTGGGGGGGGGGGGGTGCTTTGAGGCGCTAATCCCGGTCAGGCCCAGGGGCGCCAAAATTCAAATCCTGGGTGCGCGCATGAAAAGGGTGATAAATATTGTTACCTTTTAATGTTTTTTTTTCTGGACACTCTCCCTTTCAATAGCAATCGAAATTAGCAGTAAAATGGCGTTTCGACGTTATGTACTTTTTCTTGGCAGCTTGGGGGGCCTAGTGTAGTGCTTTCCTGAGCAATAATGATATATAACAATAATGAACTTTTTTATATAGCGCTTATCACTCGCTCGGGGAAAGTCCCTAAGTGGTTGAATAGAGATAATTATAGAAATACTAATATTTTGGCCCTATACATGGATAATGGAATAAGTCAGGCAATACTGTTATTGATACATAATTGTTTGATTTTTTGTAGGTTTTTCAACGTAGAAAGGACGGTTCTGTCGATTTTCAGCGACGGTGGGTGGAATACAAACACGGGTTCGGAAGCATGACGTCGGACCATTGGCTCGGCAACGAGAAGGTTCATCGTCTCTCCACCCAAGCCGAATACGAACTACGGGTAGATCTCGAAGACTTAGATGGACGAACTCGTCATGCAACCTATCAGCGTTTCACAGTCAGCAACGAGACAATGTCATACAAGCTTACTGTTGGGGGATATTCGGGAACTGCAGGTATACATTAAGCCCCGGTTACATAAGGCCCCGGAAGCAACACGATTCAACACGACTCTTTGTTCGAATCATGTTGATTCCTGTGTCCTATGTGACCGGGGCCTTACACATGTCTATATCTTTCACAAATGTGCATCCATAACGTCATAAAATTGGCAGCATGTCTGAAAATTTTCAGTGACTTGCCCTTTTTTCGAATCATTAAATATGCATATATATTATATTACTTGTTCGATTTGTATTTTGCTTCCAATTACTTTACTTTTAGAGTAATAATTGAAATGATGATGGTTAATTTCATGTTTAGCTTTTAAGACGTTGATGATATTTATTCTAATCATCATGATTAGTGGAGGCATCATGGTGTAGTGGTCATGACGCTCGCCTTTCAACCAGAGGGTCGTAGGTTCGAATCCCACCCATGGCGTCAATTTCCTTCAGCAATTAATTCATCCACATTGTGCTGCACTCAACCCAGGTGAGGTGAATGGGTACCTGGCAGGAATATGTATTCCTTGAAATGCCAAGTGCGCTGATGGCTGCCGAGCTAAAGCCAGGGTAATACATGCAAAGCGCCTTGAGCACTCAGCAATGAGAGTGGATACGTGCGCTATATAAATTGTATATAATATATTATTATATAATCATCATTATTATCATGATCATTTAAGAGTTGCAGCAACATGATGATCGTCGTTCTTGATTATTCTTGTAGGTAATAGTCTCCAATTCCATTCCGGTGAAGGGTTCAACACGAAGGATCGGGGTAGAGAAGGAAAGTATTGTGCTCTTTCGTTCCATGCAGGCTGGTGGTTCAAAGGAATCAAGAACTGCTTCACGTGTAATCTCAATGGGGTGTACTTTGCCCAATCTGAGTACCGGTACGCACACCAAGGTTTGATATGGGACCAATGGAAGGGTACAGATTACTCCCTTAAAAGCACCGAGATGAAGATTCGGTCTCTACGCAAAACACCATAATGTCATCGTCGGCAAATTAGTTAATGAAACACGAGATAATCTTAATTAAAAATTAAGTCGAAGGACAATTCAATGCTCCTTTATACTGCTATTCAAATCGAAGCCGGCTTGATATTTTATGTCTGCACAGTTTAGTTCAATACACGGCGTACGGCTCTATTTTTCAAGGCCCACTTTATTTTGCGGAAATAGTTTATATCGTGTTACAAAAAGAAAATCAACCATACTGTACATTTAGGCCTACACAAAATATTAGCCTTGTTCCAGGATTTTGTAGATACTCCATGTTGATGTTACCCTTAAAACCCTAGCTATGTTGATGTCTTTGTGACCGAAGGATTGGCGCACAAGGTCCCCCCCCCCCCCCCCTCCAGAACTTCCATTCTATTTGGCGTATCGGGGGAAAAAATTATCACATGTAGAGTAAGTCATAATTCACAGAAATCTGAATATATTCTGTGACATAATCTACTATTTTGAGACCATTTCAGTAGCTCAGCGAATGAGGGCGCAATTCAATAGAATACGTTTAAAATAATGAATTTTTTCACTTTTCACATTAACATGATATAAAGTATTTCCGTAAAATAAAGTAGGTCTCCAGGCGTCGTATATTAAACTGCGCTGACACAACAAACACAAGTCGGTTCCTATTTGAATAGCATTATATTTAAAAAAATGGCGTTCGACTTAATCTTACGAAATAGTTTATATCGTCTTTTGTGCTATATTAATAGCAATATTATGACCTGGAATATGACTGAAATGTGGTTTGTGCACCTTTAGCACCTTAGGAACATGTTCCGTGACTCTATCTAACATACTCAATGCGTTTAAAGATCAAAATATGTCAGTAGATGTATTATGTAATATTTATCACACTATTCAGGATAAAGGGCGCCAGAAAGTTTTCTTAGATGTTATATGTTTTTTATAAATCTTTTTTCCCTAAAATTTTCGCCAAGATGATATAAGGTCTTTTTTGGAAGTGTCTTAGATACTGTTAATTTCGTTAGGCAAGAAAAAGTATTTTCACACTTTTGTGTTTTTATCCTGCATCGGTTTAGCGGTGTTTTTATTTATTTAAAACGCTCCCTTGACGCACATAGACGCATGTCATACGGTGGCCTAACGGTCAGCGTACGCTTCTTCAGCGCAAGCCGAACGTAAGTCCACCGTCTAATCAGCGTATACTTAGCCTCCAGGGAGCATTTCCATTTTCAAAAACACTGGGCAAACGCAGACTAAAGAGCAAAGTTGTGAGTCGGTCTTTAAAAAAAAGCCTCTTTTACCTCTCCCTCATCTCCCTCGCTTTAAAGTTTGTTTGTACTTATTTTATATTCATTGAAAATAGTGTTAATGTGAAGGGGCCCCGTCCACAAGCTGTCCTTCACTGGGGTCCCAAACCAATCATTCTGTATTGCTTGCTTGTATACACTGTATATATCATATGTTTGATATGGTTTTAATAAACTATACTATACTATACTTCACCCTCCGAATCAATGACGGCCACGTTCTTTAAAACACTTCATATCATATAATCTCGATGATATAACTACGGTAATGCTCAATAAATTATGATTTTCCCAGAATTATGAAACATGAAGATGAAGCCATAAAAAAACATCATCAATCTGGTGGATCCTATAAATCAGGTCATGAGAACCGCTTCCTCTGAAGGGTACTATCCCTGGCTCTATTTACGTCAAACATGATCTTGTTTTTATCATTCTCTCGACAGGTGATTAGCAAGTAATTGGCTCTCTGCATACAGATTAAATTCATATCCCAGATGGCATAGAACATATTCGAGATGCACTCACCATCATGCTTGGAACTTGATGAAATCTAGATCGAATATTGCAGAATACAATATATACAGTAAATGGGATTTAAGCGATCATCATCATCATCCGACGAGGAGGGGGTGGGGAAGAGAGGGAGTGGGATAATAATAATAATAGTAATAATAAACCAACAGGCAGGAACGAACCCAAGTCTACATGACTGTCCCGAACAGATGGATTTCAGGCGCACGCCACGGCGCGCCACGGCGCCTCAGTCAATATCGACCCTCGATACCGACCCTCTTTTTTCGTGAAATAGTGCCACCTGATTGGTCAGCCACTGTCGCCTCGCTCGCTCGCCATTGGTTAAGACGTGTTCCTTTTCTAGTCTGCTATTTATAAACTTAATTCAAAACATCGATGTATTAATGGTTTTTCCGAATCTTGTAAGGATCAACGGAATAAAAAACATAGAAATAAATTAAATCTATTACGTATGAAATAAAGTTCCTAAAGGTAAAATAAGAACAAAATCAGCATTCATTTCCGATCACGTGTAGAGAGTGGGGTCTGCATTCTGCACTAGTTTCAAATCGGGAGGGTACAACGTTGTACCCTTCGTACCAACTTTCATCACATGGGATTAATTTTTAACCTCATAGGGTATAATGAGGATGCCGGCGGGATGCCGGGGTTCAAATTAGTGACTTTGCGTGATTGTGGACCCTAACTGTACCCTAATGTCTTAGTGTGTAATAACAATAATAATAATAATAAGAAGAAGAAGAAGAAGAAGAAGAAGAAGAAGAAGAAGAAGAAGAAGACAAAGAATATATAGGGAGAACACTGTAGAATATATATATGACTTTGACAAATTTTTACAGATTATTGTTTATTGTATGATGCAACTTGATGATGGTCGCAAGGAATTTCAATACATTCATTTGCCAAAGACATGACCTTTAGTGTTTCGCGTGGAATGTTTTGAAGTAGATCAAAATTAAGTATCATGGCATAGTGTGAAGTCAGAACGTACTATAAGAACTAAATGTCACATGATTTAATAGCCCTCTCCAAGTCTACATTATGTGCCAACAACACAATTACCTGCGTAAACCAGCAATAATTATTATAGTTTTTAATTGGCGTGTTGTGGAATTATTGATTTTCTCTTTAAGGGCCCGTTGCATAAAACTTTTGCCATAAAGAAACCTCTGACAGAACATAAAAATACTGACATACTTTAGCACAGGGGAAAACTGTGGAAACATTCAAGATTTTCTCCTTTTTTAAATGTTTTATGCAGTGGAGCATTTAATTATTAGGCAGTTAGGAGGAATAGTATATACGTTTTATGGCGCTACTTTTTGGACGATCCAGCTAGTCATTCTTTTATACAATCTGCTTACAGAAGTATAATTTTCCATTATGATTCGGCAATTTAATTTGGTCAATGTTTGTTTATTTCGATTTGACTGGAAATAAACTACCATACCATCTTCTAGGTATGGTTTAAATGATGAATGTTAAACATTGATTTCTCAACAAAAACAAAGTCGATTGAACGAGTTTAATCTCTAAATTCCAAATGAAAACAACAAGCGGCGCCAGGGGCTCGTAACATAAAGATTTCTTATCAATCGTAAGTATATGTGAAATAATGTACTAAAGATTTGCAATTGATCGCAATCTCGTTTATGTTACAAGTCACCAGATCCTGTACAAACATGCACATGATAAACGTGTGATTGACATAGAATCGTCTTTTTTGTTCAACCAGGAGACAAGCTATGATTAGAAATTCAACAAAAATAATAAAGATAAAAAGAAATGCATATGTAATGTAATTTACTAAGGATGAAAATGCTTTTGCTATCCATCATGATCATATAGATTTGATGTCTCCACCTAGCTGACTCGATGTAGGCATGATAAAGGGTATCTGTGTGCTGGATATATTTTAGGGTTAAACATTATTTATGACGTTCAGAAGAAAAACTTGCACTCTATGTTCTGCAATATACTTTCTTTTTTAATGAAAAATTTGGGACAGTTTTCTTGCGTACTTCTGTAACGCTTCGCAAAAAAAGAATCATTGTAAGACTACACAATAAACTTCCATGAACAACAAAGCTATACTTAAAGCATTGTAAAACAGTTTGGAAATCCTTTGGCGGTCCCAAATACGTGTTATTTAGAAAGATATATATTTGTTTTTTTTTGTTGTTTTTTTTTGCATTTCAAATACTAGAGCGCGCAATCACCACTGATTGTTTAATTTCATAATACATTACACGATAATTTATCTCTTAAAATAAGACACGGTAGTTCTTATACACACTTAGAAGTTCACATGCAGTTTTGGACCCTTAGGTACGCAGCCACTGGTACAATATTTGTGCCCATATGTGGAGATGTGCACCTCCCGACGGTACATGCAAATATCTTCACCTTTTTGTGTACATATCTTCACTCTAAGTGTGTAAATTTTAGAGTGCTGCTATCGTATCTCAGCGGCTGCATTCTAAGTTATTTGCGTATACAAGCAAATCTACGGTATATAGGATTATTCACCTGGACTGATAACAAATATCTTTAACAAGGCGTCACCGAAAAGGTTGCAAAATGTGTGGACTTTCGGAATGGTCTGGATAAGAAATGAAAAACTCATTAATTTTTCCTTTTCCTAATTGATTATTTACAACATAGCTAACTGAACATTATTATTTTCCCCATTCATCGCAGTGTTGCCGTATTGAGCTTTATTCTGTATCGGAATAGAATTTGTTTTGTTGTTAGCCACAGATTCATACGTAGATCCATTCTCGAGGGCGGATGGTGGTTCACTTACAAGACTCGTTTCATTGTCATGGCCATGATGCTTTTCAATATTGTCACTGACTGTGCTACCCATTGAGTTAGTTCTCATATCATTTGGTTTGATAACATAAAGGTTGCCATCGATCGAGAACGCACGCATGCGCGTTAGTGGGTAAGAGTTAACAGCCGATAGTTTCTTCCCGTGGGTCTGCAACGCTTGAAGATTACCCCTTGGCGCCCTAATGGTGGCGCCCTGTTCATTTCCATTCCATAATGTCCAATTGGATTTCTCCCCATCTATAACATTCCATGTGTAAGCATTACCATGGTTACCCAATGTTGGGTCTTTCGCCACTTTATCGCTGTCATTTTTATGTTGTGGAACACCCATGCTATGTCTATCCTTCTGGATGCTGGGGTTTGCGTGTGAAGATTGGACACTATCTGATACTGATCCGTTGACTGTATCAAGTCTACCCTCGACATTCCCTTGTCTCTTCAGTGAGGATACTCTTTTAAGTGGAACGTTTTCTTCAGAAGTATCCAAAGACCTTGTTTTAGTTGCTTCTTTCATAGGGAACGTATCACTGTCCGAAGGATTTAACGACTCATCATCTTTACCATTTTCTGAAGGACTTTGAACAAGCTTAACTTCAGTTCTCGCTACGTTAGAGGTAACTTTGTGAGTTTCCATTGAAGGTTGGGATGTATCCACTTTGCCTTCGAGTTCAGGTGAGTTTGAGGGTACACCCTCCTCTTCTGGGACGAATCCTTGATTGATTTGTCCTTGCATGGCATGTTCGACCTTGATCCACTCCGGTGTATCCAGCAGAGGATCCGCTACTCTATCTTTGGTGTCCACAGTAGCTTCGATGATGTACCCTACCTTTTGCAATGTTCTAGGCGACACGTTCTGACCCGACTCTTCGTCCTCAGAGGCATTGTCATTCTGTTTGATGTCTATGACATCACTGTCCGAGCCGGCCTCCGATCCAGAAGGGCTCTTTCGCTCGACATCACAACCTGCTTGTTCCTCCAGTGAAGACGTTGTCACCGTAGACGTGTCACTATGGATCATAAAAGGCACTGACATTGAGGATTGTTTCATGCCTTCTTGGAGCTTCTTGTTTGCTAGGATCTGAGAAGATGTCTTTGGAACTCGCTGAAGCTTTTCATGTTGCATGTGCTGTAGTGCGGGTACACTATGCATGCGAGGTGAACCGCTACCACCACAAAACCCGGCCTCCTCCGCAATGGGTGCGAGATAGCGATGATCGATTCGGTGGCACCTTTGGGCAAAGATCGGCTGAACGTCATCCATGCTCTCTAGATTCTCAGCAGGAGTTATATCAATGACCGGTATCAGCTGACCTAGTGAGTCCTTTCTATCACCATGATTCTGCTGAGAGTGTGCCAGCATGGCCTGCTGAAAGGCAAGAGTCACTAAGCGAGGGTCAGACACAGATGGGCCATGGATCTTGATATCCTGCTCTCGTATCCCCTGAGACGCAGATGGACGGTCTTGACTCCAAGCCTTGACATCCATCGATGTGTCATCGCGAGAGAGTTTCATCCTGAGAGGGGTGTGTTCTCTGACAGTCGTTGGTTGAGGCGCACTGCTCCGTCTCATCTTAGAACGTCCCATGATCCTTCCCCGGATCTCTGCTTCGACTCGACTAAGCTCCTCATCCTCGAGCTCCTCATCGCTTTCGCTGTCGTAATCATTGCCATGTTGGGCAACCAAACGAGCCAAGTTTGGTCTTGTTGGCATCATGTTTGACGGATTAACAGAGTCTGTAGCTTTAATGTCTTTGATGAATCCAACATGACGACGTTCGCCTCCAATAGGTTTATGTCCATTAGGCACCTCTTGATCTTTCGAATGTAATCCAATCATGTCTTCTGAGGTATGACCTCTGAGTTTGAGCTCAACAGAATAACCGCCTTCGGAGAAGTCCTGACTGTTCCTGACAGGCTCATGGGTGTTACCAGGCATTTGACCGTTAAGTTCAATAGCAACATTTGAACCCTGACCTTTGTGATGGGGTTCCTGGATGTAGAATATTCTCTCAACTGTCTCATTTGAACCTTGACCTGGCATGTTGACCGGAAGTGTGATGAGGTAGCCTCCTGCTTGATCATCTTCTGGTTGGTAATAGCTTGTCTCTGGAAACTCAACCCTTGGTGCGGCACCTGTAGGTCAAAAAGTATAGTTTACACACAATAGAGTTAGGATCATTTATATTGTAGAACAATTCACAGCGGCGACCAGTTGGCTTTTTATGTTTCTCGTCAAAGTTGTGTTTATTCTCATTTTAATGTTTCATTTGTTTGAATGTACATGTATTGTCAAAGCCAACGAAGCAAATTTCCAATTATGGACGAATAGAATTATCTATCTATCTATCTATTTGATTAATACTAAATTAATACTAATGACAAAGAATGTAGATCAACATCAAGGTCTGTACCGATTTAGAAATATGTTGGGCCATATTGATGCAATGAATAACAAAATAATATAAATTCCTGTATTTATCATGTAATTTTGTATTATCAATGTATACGTTGTAAATAACAATAAAAGACGGTTTCCTAATATAAGTGCAAATATTCTTTTTTTTTTCTTTTAATCTGACCTTATCCTAGATCGTTCTCTAAGTCATGGACATTAAGTGGTTTAAACGGATTTTATATTGCAATCAATATTTGGCTGTTCTGAAGATGATGTCTGTTGTTTTCAATAAATAGGCAAATCATGGTTTGAGACTCGTCCGAACAACATTCATAACAAATCACTTGGTTTTAACCCAGTGTATATTCTAGCAGCACACTGTGTATGGTCACCATTCGAAGACCAACACATTTGCTGGATCAGAATGGTAGTTATAAAGAAGAACCCTGATGGAAGAATGGTTGCATTAGAAATAAACGTTTTGTCGAATTATAGAAGAAGGATGAAAAGAAAAAATAGAAATGAACCCTTTTAATGATAAACAGTAACTTTAGATCGCCACCTAAAAATGTGGTTCGAATCTATAATCATTTTTTGGCCTGCAACACAAAAGTACGATAAACAAATTAAAAATCAATCGTATCTATGTGGTATATAATACCATACACTTACTATTAATATCTATCATGAGTTTAATTGCATTAATTTTATGTTACAGGTCCCTCATCGGAAGACAAGTTAAATACTTTCACGAGTTGAAACTCATGAGTTTACTGTATACTTTTTTGTTTGTTTGTTTGTTTATGTGTTAAAATGTAACAAACACACAAACCTTGACTTGAGTTGCTTCCTCGATCGCTCCCCTGTGAGGAGCACTCATCGCCCCTGAACGACCCACCATCCATCGAACCCTGGCAGACAAGCTCCCCATTCTCTCCCGCTGACAGGAAATACACGCGAGAATCACTCGGGAGGATCCCTCTCGATGGCGCGTCGGTGTCATCGTAGTCCAATCCAGCTTGCTCATTGGCTGGAAGTTTTGGCCAATTAGAACGCGCGTTGGATGTTACCTCGTCGATGGTTGCGTGGTGCGGTGATGGACTGTTTATGTGTTGCTCGAATTGATTGGTTGGATTTTGGTCTCTAGATCCGACGATGATCGTGGGTATTTCTCTGCATTTTGGAAAAGGGGTAAGATAAATTGTTATGAGAGTATCTTTTTTTACTTCCAAAATAAAAAGATTTCACCTTCGAACTCCGAAACGAACTACTGTTTCTAAAAACACTGATATTGGGGTAAGGGAGCGTCGTGGTGTAGTGGTTCGGACTTTCGCCTTTTAACTAGAGGGTCGGTTGTTCGAATCTCTCCCAGGGCGTTAATTTCCTTCAGCAAGAAATTTGCCCATAGTGTGCTGCACTCAACCCAGTTGAGGTGAATGGGTACCGGCAGTAATTTATTCTTCTAAATGCAGAAGCGCCTACTTGGCAGCTATGCTATGTCCGGGTAATAATATTAGATAATTTGTCTCGCGCCTCTGAATAGGTGACTAGAGAGATGGCGTGTTTAAATGCTATATATTATTATTATTATTAAGATAATTGATCAATATTCATATATCTATGTTTTCTGTTTGAAACATTGGGTGATAGAATATAGGTACTCCCAGCAGCCGATTGCTTACTCTTTCCAGGGAATTGTCTCCCCTAACAATTCCCTGATTTCACCAAAAATCACACACACACACCCCATGCATCCTGCACGGAATCAAAATAATGCTCTAAATGTAAATTGTTTTGAAAAGAGTAGAAGTAGGAAACATTATAATTACGTTCAATGCAAAGTATTTTGTGAGAACAAAAGTGTTTATGTATTATTTATTTATTCCATTTTTAATGGACACAAACGGTGTTGTACTTGCAAATCGCATGTTCTCACACACTGAGTGTGGGAAAAGAACTAAATTTCTGGCCAAATAATTTTGTGTAAATGATAATCCATCCTGATTTCGTATTATGATATGACTTTTTACTGATTGGGAATAAAGTACCATACCATACCATAACTGTGATTGAAAACAGCATGATTGATTGGGTTACAGTTGTAATTATTATCAGTATGTAGTTATATTCAAATTCTAAGCTTCAGTTTAAAAAAAAGAAAAAAAAAATGTGAGGCGTGTATATATTTCATCGTTAGCTAATGGGGCTCTGGATTTGGCAAGAATAAATGGATCATATCAATATGTTTCCTCGCATTGGCACAACAGGGGGGGGTGGTTATCATGTAAAACTGACGATCGATGCCCTCTAAATATGCCATTAATACCTGCAGACGGGCCTTATAGGAAATACTCATTCGTAAATGTATGCAGAGCTACGCTTCTAAATGCAAATAAACTTTGTTTGTTTAGAAGAGTAAACGATTTAATGCCCAGCTTAATTGAAAGTGTAAACGTACCTTGACTGGTGTTGATGTAGATTTGAGAGCCGGGCGTGACATTCATCACATCGCATAACACTCTGCATGTCATCTGTTTATATAGGGAAAAACAGGAAAGAAAATGTGGAGTAGTATTGAAATTTACCAACTCAAATTTATGAATACGGGCAAAATATATCATCACTTGCAGTGGGCAAATATCCACATGTTTATTAATTTATTTAATATTTCAGTAGGGTTGCCCAATCAGTGATCACAGCATTGTTTTTCACAGGGGCCCTACAACAGAAAAACACAAGAAAAGTACAAAAAATATGCATACAGTACATAGAAATATAAAGCTGCAAAATAAAATTAAACTAATGACACGGATCTTGGGAATTAACTTTTAACAGAATACCAAAAATTCTGAGATCGTCTGTGAATTTTTAACATAATTTGTTACTAATGACTGTACTTAAAAGCTTTTTTTACCTGGGTGTTGGGTATTTTATGCAAAGTGTATCAATAGTTAATTTTACACTTTTGATATCTGTCAACACTTAAAACATTTCAAACTATTGCACGGAATCTTAGAGTTTTAGTTACTCTACAATCATATATCTATCAATTGCGATTTACAGAATCTATTTCAATTGATATTCTTGGGTGAACACTAACTGTTTATCCAGGGTATCATGATGGTGAATCGATCTCAGACAGCTCTTCGGAACAACTCCCAATTCAAAGAAATTTCTCTTAAACATTGGTTAACCATAATGGGGATTTCATTTAATTTCATATATTTTCCTCTTTCATTCATTTTAAAATAATCAATAGACGAACAGTTATACAAATAAGATTAGAAACAAATATAATACAAAGAAAATACAAAAGACAAAATTAACACAAATAACAAACAAATGAAATAAATGTGGAGGGGTAGCCCTATCAGTTGTATCATCGAAGATACATCTGAATTTTGCCAAAATGTATTTCAAGTTGTATTGATCTTACAATCATAATTATGTTCGCTCATTTTGGCGCAGGGTATTTTTCATACCTGAGACACAACCAGCGTTTAGCCAGGGAGATGGGAATTCTCACTTCTCACAAAAAATGTATTTCTTGGTCGCACTAAGAATAAGATAGATGAGGCTAAATATTGAACATCCATAAACATTCAACATAAATTTAAAAAATGTATACTGAATCTTCGGAAACTTTTACTCAGTGAGTTTATTTATGTTTGTATAAAATGCATATTATTATATAAATATACACATTTGCATATATGCTATAAAATTTTCAGTCGTATTCTTGCTTTTTGGGTCGTGCTTCAAAGCAAATGACCTAAAAATATACAAATAATATTTCTGATAGTTGAAGGCTATCCATGACGTCCAATGTTTTATTCGATTGCACGCTATACGAATAGGAGTCAAGGTTGAAATCAACGATGATACTTGACAGGATTCAGTTTAGTCGTGCACTCATGGTTCGTGCATTATTCTTACTATTATCATTATTATTTTCTTATTTGTTCACTTTTTATTAAAACCAAATCATTTTGATAGAGCTTTGCGATCTGAAGGGAGTATTTTGTCAAATAGTTCAGAGAACGAATTCTAATAAAAAGGTCTGATCATTCAGACTACCGGTACCAGCTCAAGTTGTGATCGATACTGCAAAGATCGACGGTATCTTCCATCACAGAGGGTACACTAAAAAGACTTATTACCCGCCTGTAACTTTGTAGTTTACAATTAATCGTTACAAACTGTAAACACACGCATCCAAAGTCTGCAGTTTGTAGACCTATAGTTCGCGATTGATATTTATTTTTGAATAGAAATCAATTATTAATAAATCAAGAGTAATAAAAAAAAATGATGAAAAAGGACATCTTTAGAACAACGGGGAAACACGCATGTATCCTGTGTGCAGAATGTACTACAACGCTTGTGTGTGGTGTGTGGTAAACGCAGTATCTTTTTTCTTTTATTCTCTGAAAAAGCCTTGCACGAACGCGCGGAAAGAATCGACGATATAGATTTGCGATCAATACCACAATATAAATTATTAGAATTCTCCTGATCAATGGCAGCGGCCCTGTGGCCCAATGGATAAGGCATCTGACTACGAATCAGGGGATTCCAGGTTCGAGTCCTGGCAGGGTCGAATTTTT
>BQKZ01003213.1:57688-71548 GCA_036244855.1 Temnopleurus reevesii
CGGTGCGCACATGGCGTCCATCTTACCCTTTATCTCATCACCACTCTAACATAGCATGGGTCGATGTTTTCGTGGTTCCAGTCTCAAATAATTTTGCCCCAATACACGTGACGTGAGTACATGACACAGAAAAGCATGAACTCGCCTCGGATAATCAAAATTGCTCCGAGAGAAAATTGGAAAAAAGTATATCTCTCACCACAATCTTCTGCTCGACCTAGGCTGTACACAGTGAGCAGAACGGAAGAAGGCAATGGACGGAATAAACAATTTCTATTCAAGTCTTCACAATGACTCTCAAGTTGCAAAGAAATATACAAGCAGGTGTCGCATCTGCTCATTGAATGAACATGGAAGGCATTTCCCTTGTATTTCTCTTGCGAATGCCTGAATGGAGTTACAGTTGATTAAATACTTTGTCCATTTTCATTAATTTGTTTGATCGGCTTACAGTGATTGTCCATATAATTTCGCATTCTAGGAGCATGATGCCACACCCAATGATGAGTTTATAATCATACGGCCACATCCAACATTTTAACGGCCTATCAAGATTCTATTCTTCCTGTGTATCATGTATTTGTAAAAAAAAAAAAAATTAATGATACGTATATAGCGGCTAACCTTGTTTCAGCAGTGCAGCTGAAAGTTGCGCGCTGCAGTTTAAAGGGGAACTACACCATGACATTAATGTGCTCTCAGTGGATAGAGAAAAATATAAGGATCAAACTGTGATAGATTGAGCAAAATCGGACAATCCATTCAAAAGTTATGAATTTTTAAAGTTTTGATTTACACTTTTCATGGGCCCCTCAAATTGGCAACCTACAGGCATACACTCTAAAAACAAACTAATCAAATTTGATTAGAATCTAATCAAATTTGATTAGGAAAACAATACAAACGGGGACACCTGGAAATCTAATCAAAATGATTAGAAAAATCTAATCATCTTTTTTGATGTGGAAATCTTATTATAATTACGAATAGGAAATCTAATCAAAATGATTAGATTCAATTAAAAAAAATAATACAAATCACATATGATTATAAATCCATTTCAGAATGATTAGTTTCTATTCATAATAATATCATAAGACGATCTAATAAAAAAAAAATGATTAGGCTGTTTTTAGAGTGTAAAATGGCTGACATCATGGAGAACTCTCCGTTTACTTTGTACACAGAATTTCACATTTTGTTCTCTCTTTTTTTTGGGGGGGGGGGGGGAGTATAAAACAATGTACTTTTCCCTTCAAGTATGATGTGGATATTTTGATTCTGCATGTATTTTGCGATGGATCTTGTTTTTTTCTTGTGTACTTATCTTTAAGAGGAACAAAATGTAAAATTATGTGTACAAAGTAAATGGAGAGTTCTCCATGTTGGCAGTCATTTGTGCCTCTATGTTTGCAAATTTAAGGAGCCCATGAGGGGTGTAAATCAAAATTTTGAAAATTCATAACTTTTGAATGGATTATCCGATTTTGCTCAAATTTTCACAGTTTGTTCATCTTATTTTTCTGCACTTAATGATAATAATTTAANTCGTGGTTCCAGTCTCAAATAATTTTGCCCCAATACACGTGACGTGAGTACATGACACAGAAAAGCATGAACTCACCTCGGATAATCAAAATTGCTCCGAGAGAAAATAGAAAAAAAAAAAAAAAAAAAAAAAAATCTTCTGCTCAACCTAGGCTGTACACAGTGAGCAAAAAGGAAGAAGGAAATGGAAGGAATAAACAATTTCTATTCAAGTCTTCACCATGACTCTCAATTTGCAAAGAAATGTAAAAGCAGTTGTCGCATCTGCTCATTGAATGAACATGGAAGGCATTTTCCTTGTATGTGTTTAAAGCTCTTGTGAAGGCCTGAGTGGAGTTACAATTGGTTAAATACTTTGCCCACTTTCATTCATTTGTTTGATCTGCTCACAGTGATTGTCCTTGTAATTTCGCATTCTAGGCGCATGATGCCACACCCAATGATGAGTTTATAATCATACGGCCACATCCAACATTTTAACGGCCAATCAAGATTCTCTTTTTCCTGTGTAGCCTATCTTTTATTTGTAACAAAAATAATGATACGTATAGCGGCTAACCTTGTTTCAGCAGTGCAGTTGAAAGTTGCGCGCTGCAGTTAAAAGAGGAACTACACCAAGACATCAATGTGCCCTCAGTGGTATAGAGAACAATATAAGGATCAAACTGTAAAAATTTGAGCAAAATCCGACGATCCATTCCTGAAAAGTTACGAATTTTCAAAGTTTTGATTTACACCTTTCATGGGCCCCTCAAATTGGCAACCTACAGACACAAAACGGCTGACAACATGGAGAACTCTCCATTAACTTTGTACACAGAATTTCACATTTTCTTTCTCTTTCTGGAAAAGTAGATAAAATTGTATTTTTCCTTTCAAGTATGATATGGACATTTTTATTCTGCATGTATTTTGGAATGGATCTTGTTGATTTCCTGTCAACTTATCTTTAAAAGGAACAAAATTTAAAATTCTGTGTACAAAGTGAATGGAGAGTTCTCCATGTTGGCAGCCATTTTGTGTCAGTACGTTGCCAATTTAAGAAGCCCATGAGGGGTGTGAATCAAAATGTTGAATGTTCATAACTTTTGAATGGATTGTCGGATTTTGCTCAATTTTTCAGTTTGATCATTGTATTGTTTGCATCCACTGAGAGCACATCAATATCTGGGTGAAGTTTCCCTTTAAGAGCATAATTCCTGCCAGTAATACCCATTCAGATCACTTTGGTGTAATTTCTACAAGATTCTACAAATTCTAATTCTAACATTTATTCAATTTAGTGTTCACTTATCAAATTTATGTACACTTGTTCTTCTATTTATTCATTCGCTTGTCCTCATTTATTCACTTTTTTTGTTAAAAGAGAGCAGTGAGATTAATCCGGACAGCGTAACATCGAGCTTTTCAATCGATCGTACGATTGATATCAATCGTAAGTCTATGGCAAATCATGTGCTAATAAAGTTTGCGATTGATTGCACACTCGTTTTGTGTTACAGGCCCCTTGTTAAGTTAGAATTCCGCTTTAAAGGGTACTATTATGAAAATACAAGTTGATCTGTATTGATGTATTATACTATTATATCAATACCCTTTTCTGTGAAAGAGAGCCCAGATGTGTTTCATATATTTTATATATTTTTTTTTCAATTTTATGTTGGCTTAGTAGGGAACGCCCCCCAAAAAATTCTTTCAAATGTTAATTTTATTGTGACATCACAATTTGAGTCAAGTTTGTTCATCTAGCTAAATCATGTTTTAGAGCTGGTTCTGTTAAAAAAAAAAGAAAAAAAAGAAAAAAAAAAGGCTATGTGGATGAAACACATTTGGGCTCTCTTTCACCATGTTCACGGAAAAGGGTATTGATAATGGTATAATACATCAATACAGATTTTCAAAATAGTAACCCTTTAAAACTGAGTCCTTCATCCCCTCATTTTATTTCAGTTCTATGACAGAAAGCAGACAGGGAGGTGCAGGATGAGGTCAGGGATTGAGTAACACTCAGAAAACATACGGGGAAACCCCATCATATCCGTATAAAGCCTTAGAGCCAAGCCAGGGGCCCGTAACATAAAGAGATACAATCGATTTTGCGATTAAATCGGAAACTTTGGTACATGATTTCTCGCTGACTTGCGATTGATATCAATCGTACGATTGATTGGAAATGTGTGTGTTACGGGGCCGGGTTACGGGGCCCAGAGATGACAACCTTTGTGGAATATACCGGCACGCAGTGTAGCCAGGGGGTGGGGGGGAGGTGCCCCCCTACAATTTGTGAAAAGGAAAACAAGTTGGAAGTTTAAAAAAAAAACTAGTAAAAATAACATTAAAAAAATAATAATAAAATAAGTAAGACATTTTAATCGCTTTTCTTTCCATTCATATTCGACCGTCATAAAAATTATGCGGGCGAATGTAATGTACAACATTTTCTTTTGTATTTCTTTAATCGCATGTCAAACATTTCTTAAGGCACTGATTTCGCCCCCCCCCCCCCCTCCCACCATACAATGCTAGTTACGCGCCGGACAATTCCCTTTACCATGTTTACAGCCGCGTATAGGAGTTTAATCCCGGGGATGGGAATGAGAAAAGGGGCTCATTGCCACACTGTACAAGCACCCCCTCGAAAATTAAATAATGAACAGGGCTTTTTAGCGGTTTGGTAAGCAGAAAAAAAAGGTAAAGAAAGTGATCACTTACATTTATCCCATTATCTCATTGTTCTTTGATCGGTTTTTTTTAATGGGGCCTCCCACCCCGGCCCCAACGCCTAACCCCTCCATCCCTCTGGATACACACTTTATTAGACAAGAAATTGGATGCAAACATTATATATGAAGGTGAGTAGACTGAAACCATACAAATTCGCACACTCCGATCTTTACAAAGAGATCATTTTGTCTTGTCCATGAACGCACTAAGGATTTAAATTTTACCCCGCCCACTACCCCTACAAGGAGCTGATAAGAAAAAAAAAGTTTTGTGGATTTTAGGACTGATGTCCTTTTACTTATTTAATATCACACCCTAAAATCATCCACAACAAAAAGCACAACTTTTAGACCCTCAACATTGAAGTTCACGAAATTCAACAACGTAGTTAGGTAGTCTGTGGGATTTCTAATAGGTTAGATTCACATTGACAGACAACAAAGGGGAAGTTCACCCAGACATTGATGTACGTGCGCTCATCATTGGATGAAGAAAAATACAATGGGCAATCTGTGAAAATTTGAGCTAATTCCGACAATCCATTCAAAAGTTATGATTTTTCAAACGTTCGATTTAAATCCCTCATGGGCTACTCAATTTGGCAATGTACAAGCACAAAATGGCTGCCAACATGGAGAACTCTCCATTCACTTTATACACAGAATTTCACTTTTTTCTTATTTTTCTAGAAAAGCAGACAAAATTGTACTTTACTCCTCAAGTATGATATGGACATTTAGATTCAGCATGCATTTCGGAATGAATTTTGTTGATATATTATCTACTTTTCTTGAAAAAATGTGAAATTCTGTGTACAGGCGCCAAGAAGAGTTTGTGCAAGTCACCTTAGCGACCAAACCAAGCCACCTTTGCGCTGCACATGTAAGCTTCCGTAGGACTGTCAAAGTTGTCAGTGTGAACCATACAATAGGCGGGTTTACTAATAGATGCAAATTTGATGCATACCTCTAACACAAAGGTTGTTCTTGACAACCTGAAAGCTTGCCCGAGGCTTGCCCGACATAGCAACAAGTAATGTATGCAAACCCGATTCCAAGTATTGTAGTCTTTTTGTTATCAACCGGTCTATGGAATACCGCGTAACTACGTTAAACGCACATAAATTTGAATATATAAGTAAACCCGCCTATTGGATCTTACTTGTGTCTATACATAGTCCAGTTGAGGACTGTGTGTTCTGATAGCGATCAGAGAGGTATACATATTAGAGGGTTATGTAAGGACTCTGTGGTTGAGTGCTATGCAGTCCCTGTGTGTTCAGTGCAAGAGAATATACTGAGGATGTTATCAAAACACAGTCATCAACTGGACTAGTCTATACATGAAATGATACCAGTAAAAAAAAATAGCAGAAAATTAAAAACTGATACATAGAGGAATTGGAGAAAAGAATGAGTTCTATAGACCACAGCATTTACTTACAGCACAATATAAATTGCAATTTATTCAAATTATTGTATTTCACATAAGACATCTACATTTCAGTTGCTTACTAAGTGCATTTAAATACTTCTGTTTAACCCTGTAATATTGACTTTCATGGACCCACTTATGGAGATGATAACTGTTTAGAACGACCATGCAACAGAAAGATTACAGGACTAGCAATCAAGTGGCANATACCAAATTTCAGTGCCCAATGCGGTGTAGAACGGGAGAAAACCACAATTGGTCATTTTCAGATGGCGGCCATCTTGGATTTCAAAATGGCCGCCGACCCGATGCTCGGATCGGCTGTGGCCGGCAATTTTTGAAATCAGCGCCTCAAAATACCCCTATGTGCCAAATTTCACGCTTTCTGCCGGATCTGAGCAACATTTTCACATATCTGCCTGACTATAAGTAATTTTTATCTTGGTGAAACACATCCCAGTTGAGGACTGTGTGTTCTGATAGCGATCAGAGGAGTATACAGATCAGAGGGTAAGGACTCTGTGCATGGTTGAGTGCTATGCAGTCCCTGTGTGTTCAGTGTAAGAGAATATGCAGAGGTGGATATTATAAGAACACACATTCCTCAACTGGACTAGTCTTTACATGAAATAATAACAGTACAAAAAATATCAGAAAATTAAGAACTGATACATAGAGGAATTGGGAAACAATGAGTTCTATAGACCACAGTATTTACTTACAGCACAATATAAATTGCAATTTATTCAAATTATTGTATTTCACATAAGACGTCTACATTTCAGTTGCTTTCTAAGTGCATTTAAATACTTCTGTTTAACCCTGTAATATTGACTTACATGGACCCACGTATTGAGATGATAACTGTTTAGAACGACCATGCAACAGAAAGATTACAGGACTAGCAATCAAGTGGCGCAGATAATCTGTCTAGATTGAAGAGCACCATCAAATCCAACAACAACATTGGTGCGTCCACATAATAAATGTCAATCGTGACTTCTAGAATGAATCTGCAGTCCTGATGAATCAGAACCTTTCTGTTAAAAAAAGGGTAAGGTAAAAGCCGATATTTTGGCATACACAAACTTTAGCGATTCAAATAAATTTTAGACATTTTTACGTACTCACGGGTTATTATTTTCACGTTTTGACATGCAGTGTATTTCATCAATAAACAAGTCCATGGGCACAAAATGAGTGATTTTTTTTTTTGCGATTTCATGGCCGCGAAACTAGCAACACAAAATCTAAGCAAAAATGTCAGCTTCTGAAGTAAACCTTTTTTGTTTCAGTTTAATCCTCTGGACTATGATGATAGTGCAGTGAACATAAAAAAGGTTAATTCATCGGACTTGAGAAAGTATGACAGCTTCCCTTCTTTACACACACAATGGATTAAATATTTGGTGAAACTTGAATGTAGATATGCTGAGTTGTGCAAATTTTTTTTTACATTAATAACATATTTTACAGATCACTGACTATCTAGCTTTAGATAATATTTTACAGATCATTCATTACTTAGCTTTTTTTCTGACAATATAATTTTCTTGGCAATCAATAAAATTAAATCATTCATTGATAATTCTCACAGCATGAATTAACAATGATTGTCTACCTCAATAAATTTAGTTCACTAGATATTCTAACAAGGTGTTAACTTGATTCATGTTCTCAAAAAAATAAGATCGAATAATGAATATTTGCAGTACAAATATTAACAACATAAAAGGTGATTTATGCATCCATGACATCATCAAATTGGCAATTGGTCTAGAAATGTGCACTGATTTGTAACTATATTAACTTTTAACAACTTGTTGAAAACTCATTTATTTCTCAAAGCTTTTCAATAATATCTTGTACCTTTAAACATTATTTTTTGTAACAATATCCACAGACCCTAACATCACAGCGCAGTAGAGTATATCCATATAGTGACTGCGCTGTATAAATTATCTAATTATTATTATTATTATAATTATTATTATCACATGTACGATTTTCCTCAATCTTTTCTTTTTTTTGGAGGGGAGGGGGTTCTGTTCATCTGTTTATCTGCTCCTGTTATCAATCATTGTTTTCTTAATTGACTCTTCTTTTTTACTTGAAGGAAACTGGAATAAATATGATCAAACAGGAGATACACAAGTTTGAAATGTGCAAGATCAATTTTTGATAAGAGAAGGTTGCAAATAATTAACAAACTTTAACAATTCTAACAAGATTGAAAAGCAAAATGCAATGTGGCAAATCATTTCGTGCACCGGTGTGAAGTAGTGCTCATACACTGGGATATAAACTGTGGCATGTTGCATGAAACCATCTGACTGTAAGAGCTGTTCTCAATCTATATTAATTCAATGGATGGTGATGATCATGGATTTGAGCAACATCACACTGCATATAAATGATACCAAGAGTTTTTTTTTTTTATAACATATCAAAATTCTAAGCAAATTAATCAATTAAATACAGATTCCTATAAAATTCTAATAGCTACACACTGACACATATATACCTGGAAGGTAGTTAACATACAGGGGTATTTGAATGTTCATGTTTTCAGTTTTGACAAGCTCCATTCATATGAATGAACTTGATGTAAGTGGAGAAGCATAAAATATTTCGCAATATAAAACATTACAAGCTCAAAATGACCGTCTTCCCTGACATCTTTTGGTAGTGAATATCAAAACATTATCGCAAAGCCAAGATGAATTTAAATCTGTTTCATCAATTACTCTAGGAGTTGTAAATTGCAGAACAAAATCAGCCATTTCAAGTTTTCTTTTTCATTAAGAACAAGTCTTCTGAACATGGGACAATTAAGTAATTACATACATCCAGCAGAAAGGTGAAGTGACATGAAATCATTTCTAAACCTTGTATGGCAACTAAATTGTTCACTTTTTATGAATGTTTCATACTTGAAGGAAAAGTCAGATTTACATATTATGTTTAACATGCAAAGCGTCGGTTTTATCAAGTAGAATAATTTCCACATATAGTGAACTAAAACTTAACAAGAACATGTAAGATGTCTAAACTCGAATTAACTACACTTATTAAACACGCTTGCATAGAAACTACTCAATTCTCCAAAACACAGATTAAAACATAAGTTTACAAAATACAAATGAATTTCTATGAAAGAAAATAAATATGAAATTGAAAGAAAATAACATACTGTTGCAATAGTACAGAAATCCTTGGCTATGGATAAAGTGCCCAGTATTACAGGCTGAGTTGGCACAGAGAGTAAGCAATTTCAAAACTTCACTAAAATAAAAACCAAATTGCATCAAAGTGATGGCAAGTGAAACTAAGAGTTAAAAGTGATATCAGAAAAAGTTCATTCAAGAAAAGTAAAGAATATAAACAAACTTTCATAATAAGTAAAATAATATGAATCAGTACAAATTATTTGTTCAAACTTGAGCAGAAGAATACTATAAACATAGATCTTCGAACAACGCAGTCTTTTGCGTTTGATTGTGTGAACTATTCCTTGTTCGTCAATGCATTTCCAAAACTGTTTTGGCAGATGTAAAGTATAAAAATGACAAATAATAAAGAAAGAAGATAATTCTTTTTCACAGCAATTACAGCAATTATGTTTTTCTTATCAACCAACATATTTCCAAAATGTTTTGGCAAAAGTAAAGTAATGAAATGATAAACAGTATGTTACAAATGATAAAAACAAAGATATATATACTTCTCATAACAACAAAGCAAGGCTACATGTATATATCTGAAATACATTTTACAAGACTTTTCATAGAACAGGCTACTTTATAATGTGCTGTCTTTAACAAAGGATAATTGCAAACAGCTGCCTCTTACTTAGATTCAGTAAAATTGTCCGTCCGTGTTTTCACGAAGTGACGGGAGCCAAAGGGTATTGTTGCATGAATACAAAGAAATCCTGACAAAGCGCCAATTCAACGGGCATCCTATCGAACAATGTGTTAATTCCATAGAACACGTTTCAATGGATTTGTAACTCATTTCGTGCAACAATGCCCTATGGTTCCCGTCACTAAATGAAAACACAGACAAATTCATCTCTCACTTAAGTAATCTAATCAATAATCACAGGCCTGTAACTAAATGTACAAGTAACATATTAAAAATACATGTATTTTAAAGTCCCAATGACAACTGCGTAGGATTGAATGTGAAACGATTTGAAAACTCAAACTGCATGATAAAACGATCAAATGTGAAATTTGTGGCAATATTAAAACACTCTGGCCCGTATTCTGATGTCAGGTTTAACTCAAACTAGAGTTTAAATCTGTGGTTTAAGTAAAGGTAGCCCAATGTGCCAAAACTTTCTTTAAACTGTATAATTCCTATGTAAACTACTCTCTTTTCCCATGCTCTAATATTGTAGAAAACTATTGAAGTTTTTATTCCAAGACAGTTTTTAATACTTTGAGTGCCAAGTTTCCTGGTAAATTAAACACTGACTGGTATAGATTCAAGGCTCTTTTGGCTAACTATACTTAAACCACAGATTTAAACTCTAGTTTAAGTTAAACCTGACATCAGAATACGGGCCTCTATCTCTATAAAAATCTCTATGGAAATTTATATTGGCCAACCGAACAAAGACAAGCACCAAAGATTCTTTGGCTTTCTAACAAGATCTGTACTGTTCATTGCAGAGATGCTAACAGTTCTGGAAAATGCATGAGGTAAAAATTAAGTTGTGAATAGCGCCGTGGTGTAGTGGTTCTGACTCTTGCCTTCAACCAGAGGGTCGTAGGTTCGAATCTTACCCATGGCGTTAATTTCCTTCAGAAAGAAATTCATCCACAATGTGCTGCACTTAACCCAGGTGAGGTGAATGGCTCCCTGGTAGGAATTTTCTCCTTGAAAAAGCTTAGGTGCCTAATATCTGCACTGCTAAAGCCAGGGCAATAATGCTGCAATTGTAGAGCGCTTAGGGAATTCTCATGAAGAGTTGATAAGCGCTATATAAAATCCGTTCATTAACATCAGAACAAATGTGAGAGCAAACATGATAACAATAATCATACATTTGACATTCGTCAGTAATGAAAGCCTCAAGGTCAAATAAAAATTCATCTCATGCATGTTTCAGAATGGTTGGCATCTCTGCTATGATAATAATGCCTAGTTCTCACTGGCAAGGAGCATCTCTCCTCAAGATCGCTCCACTGTTGGCATGGACCAATAGAATACAACATATTTAGTGTGGGTCTACCTCACAAACAAAAATTCTTGGCGAATAATTTTGTTCTTTGGCTTCTGTAGAATTGAAAACAAGTGTTCAGAAAAATATATTCAGTTTGAATAAGATGCTGTGAGGTTTTCTTTCTATTCCCCATATCAAATTAAGCTCATTTGTCACTTAATAACTATTCATAGTATTAAATGTGCATTGTACAATACAGATTGTCATGGCCATGCAAGAATTTCATAATAGTGCATGGTCGTGCACTATAATGCATATGACTATATCACATGAAAAAACACATGCTTATTTTCATTGTGACGTAGGAAATTTACACTTTTAATATGATGCGATGTAATTAAATTTTTGTTCTGTAATGTCAGAACTGGGGTGCTTGTTCCAATAATAATTAATACATGCTCTATTGATGCACAATAACTGGACTATAATGACCTTCAAACTCCCTCATTTAGGTCTATTCACCTCAGTCTACAGCCTTGGCGAATCAAACCTTCACTGGGGATAATCTAGTTATTTGTTTTGCAAAATCCAGTATAGTGCTTGATAAATCATGCATTATTCATATAATAGTAAGCAATATTTGTTATTAATCGACATTCGAGGCCTCAATAAAATAAACTTGTACATTAACACATTAAATAACCATTAGAAATTGGTTAAATAAAATAGATAATATCATAAATAAAATGTAGTATTCTGATATCAGTGGCAATAATACTGTAACCAATACGGAAGTACCATTATGTTCAGACTGATGATGTCACAATAGCATCAAGTGTGACGTGATAATTAATGTGGAAGTGGCAAGTTTAATACTATGCAATTAGCGAGCTGCAAATAAATATTAAATCTTTTACAATCAACATAGAAGACAAAATATTTGAATAGCATTTCAAGCACACAACTATACTTTTGTACACTGGCTTGGCTAAGCATTTAGAATTTATATATCAACATTAAGACAAGTAAATAAGCAAATGTTCCTACTCCAGTAGGGCACAGTATTGTTACTATACTGGTATCTTTAACATTGTGATGATGGCAAGTGTGTTTTACTATGTGAAAATAATTGGCAAATAGTTACAAATCTGAAAGAACAGAATATAACTAATGAGTTAAGTATACAATATCATAAGAACTATGGTGTTTTTAACCCTGTGATAATGGCAAGTGTGTTTTACGATGTGAAAATCTGATTTGTTTAAAATAAATGATTTGTTAAGAAAATATGAATAAATAATAAAAAAAGATATAACACATATAGCACATTGAGTGCTTGAATTCAAGATGATGAAAATTCAGCCATAAAGAATAAGCGTTACATTACATTTTGTGTCAAGGAGTCAAGGCAAGTGATATATTTCATTGTGTTAAACATATTGTGCTACCTCAGGCAAGTGAAGAGGCTAAGGGGGTGTTGCTCAAAAGTTGCAATCGATCGTAAGTTGCAGTTGATTGGTATGCGCCAATCAAAATCATTGTTTCATGCGCGTCTTGTTAAATGCGCGGACCATGCACGAATGAAAATGCGCGTTACAATTTGCAAAAGTTGCAGTTGATCTGCAGTTGATTTTGAGCAACACCCCCTAAGTCGGTTATACACTACAGAGCTGAATAAATTATTTTGTGTCTGTGACTACATAGCTAACTGTATATTATGGGTCACTACTTCTGTACATCCAACCTAAAAAAAATCCTTTATATAATATTTCTTAATTTTGCAGTCAATATCTGTGGAAAATTTGAAACACAGCCCTTGAAGACATAGACCAATCCACTGATTGAGTTCTGTGTAGCGGAGACACCATTAATGCCATGTCCCTAGCCCTGTTTAAATTCATTAGCCATATCTTTAGTCCAGTCCTCTGAGTTATATCTGTCCCCAGGCTATGGGGAGACAAGTATCTCAGAGCTTTCAGCTCCATAGAGTCAAACCTTTTCCCTCAGTGGGCATTAGTTTGCTGCCCTCTGTTGTCAGCATCATTCGCCCGATTAGTCTATAAAAGGTCGGATGCACAATACGGTCAAGACCCAACGTAAGAAGCGGTGCTTTGGCAAAACAAATCAATGTGCATTGCTTGATTTACACACACAATTATTACTAGAATAATCAAAATTATAATAGGTCTGTATACCAGGAAAAAAAAAAGAGTTCTATCATGATGGCCCTTGGGTAGGGTTCCCATTGAAAACTGAAAACAAAATTCCATGATTTTTCCCTGACTTTCTTTCTTGCATGGTTCACAAAATCACACACTTTAAGATGGCCTCCACCTCCCCCTCGCAGCTACAGAGTTGAAGAGTTGCAAGATATGACAAACTGAAAAAACTGCCATAGTCGAGAGGTATTAAGAGCAATTTCATGACTTTTCAAAAATTTTCCAGGATTTTCTATAATTTTCCATGACTCCGGGAACCCTGTTAGGCTTTACTTCTGGTATATATAATAGTATATAATCCATTAGTATTATCTGAATAAGCTTTTAAAATTCTTTTAAAATCCAGTTAGGATTATTTCATTCAGAATTTATACATCTATGAAAAAATTATACATATTGCAACAACAAGCAGCTTTTAAAGCTTCACACAAAGAATAGAATGCTAAGAGGCAATATATAGTATCTATACTATCAAGCTACTATACCAAACACTATCAGCCAATCAGGTCTCATTTATGTATCGATAGTCATTATTATCAGGACACCAATACACTCCACCATGCATGGCTTATCTATGGCAAGTCTATATCTAAAACACTAGTAGAGCATTGATTAATTGAACAGCAATGTTTACATTATAATTCTCCAGCAGAGTTGTTCTTACACACAATTTTGAGAATAAATATATCTTAAAATATATCCTTAAAATCACTGTCAAGGATAATTCAAGCTATCAACTTTATTTCATTGTGGTCAGCCATC
>BQKZ01003214.1:19975-62435 GCA_036244855.1 Temnopleurus reevesii
TACTGAACCCGCCATGATTGCAAGTGAAATAATAGCCAGAGTGCAAACGAAAGAGGCGTATATCAAGGTGCTAATGCGGGATATAATTTTTTTAAAGTTTCTTTTGGAGGAATGCCAATAGCACTCGGTTTAGAGAGATGGATACGTAGTAATTGACCAAGACATAGTTGCTCTCTTCTTCCAGGCAGTGGAAAATGGACAGTGATTGTCTTGCACAGGAGAAAAATAAATGGATCATAATTTCATGTGAAAACACCGAGTACAAACATTTTCTCTCCTATCTAGCTGGAGGCAAAAGAATATCTCCCATATCAACAAGGATGCATGACATAAGATTCAAACAGTTATCACATTTTGAATTACATTGTCAAAATAAACACACGTCCTCAACACTGAAGTTCGATGAACGACGAAAGTTCGAATCCTCTGCAAACATCTTCTTTCTATAAATAAAGTGACGTTTGTGCTAATATTATTGATGTATGTTGTCTCGAAAGTCCGCCTCGGATGCCCCTAAGGCAACTTCCATTGGGTATCAGGTGCCAATTGCACGAAACGGTCTTAGCTAACTTCTTCCTGCTAAGACGTCTTAACTTCTTGCGCCAACCTCTTAACATAAAAGTATCAACGTTTGTGTCTGTGTTAGAAGGTTGGCACAAGAAGTGAAGACGTCATAGCAGAAGGAAGATAGCTAAAACAATTTCGTGCAATCGGCCCCAGGACGCGATGACGCCCCTTGATGTCAGTGATGTTGGAGCGGGTGAGGGGAAGCTAGTATCCGGGTACGTAATGTTTCATGTACTAAGCTTGTCCAGATCGATAGTCAGTAAATAGGAACCAGCTGTTCAGGTGGAGATACTGAGTGCAGGGCTCAAGCAGTATGGATGGAATCCTTCAAAATAAATGTTTGATTCGAAAAGTGTTTGATGTTGCTGTTTTGTTGAAGTTGCTGTTTCATCGTCTTGCTATGTCTTTTTATGAATCATTCTTCTTTTTAAAAGAAAAATATACTCCTTAACATGTTGGATGGTTCCTTTTTATAAGTCCCCCTTGATTAACCTATTTTCAAAGATTTTTTTCACGATGATGCAGCAAGGCGTAGGTCATGATTTAGGAATCTTTCATACACACACACACACACACACACACACACACACGTACATACAGGGTAGGGTATTGTTTTCTCCATTACTAAAACAGTGTCACTGATCCTGGTCGCTGCGGATGAAGATGGGGAGATAATTGAGCTGCAGTATTTGGTGACCCGAAAGGTGATTCCGACAAACAACTTAACTCGAGAATTGACATGCTTTTAATTGATTTTAGATGTTAACGTACCACAAGGGTCAGTTGTAGGTCCACTGTTGTTTTGTTGAATTTTATGTTTCATCGTCTTGCTAAATTTGTCTATGAATCTCTCTTTCTTTATAGAGAAGTATTCTACTTATTTAATAGCCCATATTTTAGGTATATTCATAGTATTTTCACGATCTTTGACGCACGCACACACACACACATACACACACACACACTTGCAAACAGGATTGGGCATTGGTTGCTAGCACTTTATAGCTAAAGTGATGTTAATGATCCTGTACGCTACGGATTAAGGTGGTGAGGATGACCTGCAGTATTTGATGAGTATGTGATTCCGACAAACAACTTAACTTGAGAATCGACATGCTTTTAATTGATTTTTAGATGTTTACGTACCACAAGGGTCAGTTGTTGGTCCACTATCAGTTTGTTGAATTTTATGTTTCATCGTCTTGCTAAATGTGTCTATGAATCTCTCTTTCTTTATAGAGAAGTTTTCTGCTTATTTAAAAGCCCTTATATTACATATACCCTAAATTTTTCACGATAATGCAACAGAACGTTGGTCGTGATCTAGGAATCTTCGACATTGGTTGAAGGAATTGGTTGCAACAGTACTCTGTAGGTATATAGTGATGTTACTGATCCTGTATGCTACGGATTAAGGTGCTGAGATATGGCTGAAGTATGTGAACCGAAAGGTGATTCCGACAAACAACTTTACTCGAGAATCGACATGTTTTTAATTGATTTTTAGATGTTGACGCACCACAAGGGTCAGTTGTTGGACCACTCTTATTTGTCACGTCGATGAATTGTCTACTCTTCTTCGGCAATTACTTTGAGTAGTTGTCAATGGTTTTTTTTTATGTTGTCTATGAAATACATTGACAGTTCTGAACTTGACGTGGAGTGTTATTTATCTGTATTTGATGTCCACGGTCAATTAAATTCGTCAACGTAAAAGCTGATTTGTGACGGCACAAAAAAAAACGCAGATAATTCCAAACTGCAGACATACTTACAACGCCAAGTGCATTCATATTGCATTTTAGTGTCAGGTAATTGTTTCTATTTGCCTCAAATCAGTCCCAACAAAGCTGTTTATGAAGAACAAAAGCTTGATAAAGCTTAAATTGATCAGCTGGTTTAATAAGCTATTTAGGTTACAATTCGACATGACTCAAATATTACGATGTAAACTATATCTTATAATTTTATGAATATGTTTTTTATGAATATGTTTGACTGCCTACAGAATCTAAAAAGTGAGCATAGTTTGATCAGTAAAAATATGTCGTCAGCGGATTATCAAATGTGAAAAAGGCGGATTTTGAGGACATCTTATCACATGCGCCTTGAGCATTTTCGTGAAAAGCGGATTTGGCGCCATATAAATCATACATATTATTATTATTATTATTATTATTATAGTTTATTAGAATCTTGTTTGATAGGCCTTATTTTAACAAAAAAAAGCATAAAATATTTTGGGACATATTGATATATTAATTTATTACACAGAAACTAAAATTGAAGTTAGAAAATGTTTTTTTTTTTCGATGTAGAGGGCTGACAATAATTAATAAAATATCTAATTTTTAAAAATGTTTCATCAGGAAGCTGTAGTGGGGAAGCCGGTCGTGGATTTTATTCCATTTGATTTTTCCCATTTCTTCGTCTTAGCAGGTGTTCGAAAGTTGTAAATGGTCGCAAGTTGCAGTTAATTGGAACTGCACGTCTTGTTAAAAGCGCATACAATGCAAAAATGGAAATGTGGATGAAAACTTGCAACTAATTTGCAGTTGATTTGCGATCAATTACAACTTTGTATCAACACCTCTTATTCATACTTCATTCATATCAGCCTGTTCGTATCCATAATTAATTTTTCACAATCGCACAATATGGACATCATATTTGTGAGGCTATAATTGAGGTGTACGTGTCCAGAAATTTTCGTGGAAAATGATCTTAAATATCTATACAGCTTCAGCCCCCGCTAAGCATAGGATATGTATAGAATGAACATCTGTGACGTCATTTTGTTCAAGATTGTAATTCGATTGTCTGAGTCTGTTGGATGTTCTTCCAGCTGCTCCGGCGACAGTGACGAAATCGAGCGGTCATTAGCGCGTGAGGTGTGATCGTTGTTGGCTGTAGTTAGGTCCAGTCACATTTAGAGTCCCGGTCACATAGAGGCCCGGAAGCAACACGATTCAACGCGAATCTTTGTTAATTCACAGTTAACTGCCTCAGAACAAAGAGTCGTGTTGAATCCTGTTGCTTCCGGGGCCCTATGTGACCGGGGCTTTAAGGTTCAATCATATCTTCGTGTTCCGTGTGAGGTGTGATCGAGATTGGCTGTCTTAGGATTCAGTCATATCTTCGTTCATAACCGATGTATGTCCATTTGAAATGACGGTCCTTGTTAGGTGTGAGCGAATTCCAGTTGAGGATTCTGTGTTCTGATAGTTGATGGTGTCGTAAACTGGTCGTAAACTGGCGTGTGTTGTTCGGAAACTCGTCATGATTACGTGCCACGTCGGAACGAGAATTTTGATATGTACACAATTTTGGTCTCGCATGACTCGCACTGCAACCCATTGGCACACATCATCCAGCATTGTACCGACGAATTCACGAACAGTTTGCGCAGAGTTTACGACCCGGTCACAAAATGTTGTCGTTTCAAAATTCTCATCCTGATATTGCACGCAGTCACGACGAGTTTGCGTACACTATATACGCCAGTCTACGACTAGTTTACGCACTGGCACTACTCGAGTCGTACTAACATGACTAATGCATGCCACAAAATCGCGCAAGTGTCAGCCTAGCTTAAGTCCTTCAAGCAATATACTAATGAAAAACGGAACGAATCGAGGTCTCTACTTGCAGACTACCACCATCTCGTTGAGTCATATACAATGGCCTATACATTGTAAAAAAAAAAATGTAACTAATATTGCAAATCTGAATGCATGCCACAATCACCATTCTTTTTAATGCGCGCCACTTTATACGTTAGAGCAGCAACCATGGCCGATGTATGCATGATTTCGAGCATATACATTGTTCCAACCATAATATAATTTTTAAGTTAAACGTCCAAAGTTATATTCTAAGAGGTCTGTGTTTCGAAAGCCATGAAATGTTCCTAGTAGAAAATATTGTCTGGTGATTCTACTCCACTAACTCTACTAACCATGGCCCATGTATTCATACGTAATTGATCCAAACATAATTTAATTTTATATCAAACGTCCAAAGTTGTAATCTAATGTGATCTGAGTTTCTAAGAACCTATTTCTGGTGATTCTGCCTCCATCTGATTCGTTTTTCAGCATTTTCTTCTTCTTTTTTGTAGTGTAAACCCATTCAGCACCTCGTTAGCAGCCAGCTGGAGTGCACTTTATAGCGCACTCATGGGGAGTACTCCACGGTCCTCCTGCCTACTCGAGTGATAAAAGACTTCCAGGGGGTGATAGGCAATGATTGAAGATGGGAAGTCGATTAGTGCTTGGAGATCAATCAGACGATCTTAACTCATTCAGGACGATTGCAATCATTTATCGTTTTGGTTCAAATTATTTTTTGTCATATTCATTCAGAGCTTAGAAAAATATACCGGATCCATGAACTAGAATAGAATAGAAAAAAATACACGAAATGCTGTTACTGCCATTGTCTAAAAATGGTAGTTTGCCGGGAATTTTTTAAATGAATACAATCACCAAAATGTATAAATTTTTAGAATAACAACAAATTTTAAAGTTGAATATTAAATATTTGTCCCCACAAGCTGTCCGCTTTTATCTGTTAAACATGCGATGTTGGCAATGGACACTCAATTTGATAACATTATATCCCCCATTTACATTTAATAGGATTAAAAATTATAGTGCGGCCAATTTGAGAATTTTTATGGCACACTCCTGTGGAGTACCCCACGGCCCTTCTGCCTACTCCAGTGATAAAAGACTTGCAGGGGGGTGATGGGCAATGATTGAAGATGGGAAGTCAATTAGTGCTTGGAGATCAATCAGACACTTTTAACCCATTCACGACGATTGAAATCATTTTAGGTTTTGGTTCAAATGATTTTTATTAATTCATTGATGCAGAGATTAGAAATTTTGCCAGATCCATGAACTAAATTTAAAAAAAAAAGAGAATACACCGAATGTGTTCATTGTCATTGTATAACCATTTGAGGTTTGCAGGGAATTTTCCAAATGAATATGATCACCAAAATGTATAAATTATTAGAATAACAAACATCTTTAAAGTTAGATATCAATGTTTGTCCTCACAAACTGATAACTTTTATTCTTTAAACACATGCGTTTCTGGCAATGGACAATCAATTTGGTAACATTATTTTCCTATGAGATATATAAGAAAGAGATTTGAAAATTATATTGCTGCCAATTTGAAAATTTTTATGGCACACTCCTGGGGAGTACTCCACGGCCCTCCTGCCTACTCGAGTGATAAAAGACTTCCAGGGGGTGATGGGCAATTATTGAAGATGGGAAGTCAATTAGTGCTTGGAGATCAATCAGACTTTCTTAACTCATTCATGGCGATTGAAATCATTTTTGTTTTGGTTCAAATTATTTTTTATTCTTAGTCTAGACTGATAAACCAGTTCCATGAGCTTAAATAGAAAACAGATAATGCGAAATGTGTTCATTATCATGTTCCGTTTGTTTTCCAAAGTGAATATAATCACAATAATTAAACAATTATCAATAAGTTAACCATGTGCAAGGGAGACATTTTATATATTTATATCATAATTGCTACGTTTTTTATGCATAATTGTTTCCCCCAAAAAATATGCAATTTTTTTGTAAACACATTATTTATTATCAAAATTATATCAAAATATACATTAAACATGATAAAATATTGCCCATCTACATGTTAGAGTCGAAAGGAATAAATTAGTTATAATGGAACTCTAGTTGAACTTCAAGTGGCCTGAAAGGTCAGTGTTCGTGACAGTTATTTCTGCTCAACCCTAGGAATAACTCTTGGCGCCTTAGATTGAGACCATAGTGAGAGGTGTTAATGTCATTTCTTTTTCTGACTATAAGCAGTTTGATGATGCAATAATGATCTACTTATGAGAGTAGACTGTATAGATAGGCATGCTAGCCACGTGGTTTAGTGTTAACTGAGAAATGTGTCGGGCGAAATTGGAGCCTTTGCAATACCAGAAATTAATTACGATCCTGCCAGGAATCCAATACGCAGATTCCAGAGTCATTTCCTTAATGCGTTTTAAAGATAAGTTTTGATAAGTAAAACATTTATTTTACAAGACTCGTTGATACATTTGCAATTTCTTGTTGATGTCTGACGTCTGGGTGACCAGATACCGTGCGATATGCAGGACTTTTCAGAGTTTTTTCTTAGTTTTAAATCGTTTGCAGTGACCATGGTCACACTAGGTCATGGAAAATCAACTGAAATCCAAATACTGATTTGAAACTGAGGACCAAAGTGGCAGTTATCCAGAACGACTTTCTTGGGATTAAGGAGTATGAATCCCACCGCATCGATTTATGTGCAAATTTTACCGAGGGTTGTCGCAGCGATGACGTACTTCGAGTATGTGATTTGAATTTATTTCTTTGTGAGGTGACCTTATATTTTTGATAAGGTATGAGTGTCCAAATGATGACAAGATTAAGCGGATGACCAGGGTTTCTCCCGAATTTCGATCAAAAAGATTTTTGCACTCTTTAGTTTTGTCGTTTTTTTATGTTTTTCAAACCGAAAACCGAAAACTCCTTCATTCCTTTCGCGGCCATCGTCTAAACGGGTCGAATGTAGTTGGTCAAAATTTTTAAAGGAAACAAATGTCATTAAATGTCCAAAGTGCGCAGTCTCCTTTATCATAAAACTGCGGATTCCTTCTCCTTTAAGGTTGTGTGATATAAACAGGATGTACTCTTGGCTTTTAATGGACTGAATTTCCAGATTTCAATTAGAACGCACCTTTACTTCATAAAGTTAAACGTTTTTATAAAGATTAACATAGCAATGCTTTGGAATCGCTCTTTCTTTTTTTTTCAACACAAATACAATTAACGCGTAATATTGACTATTTTGTTTGAACACTTTTCCCCAAGTGAATGGATAGTCATTGTTTTAGTATTGCATTTGATCTATCTTATTATGTAAAAGGCCTGCTACAGCTAGAAGCTGATATTCAGCAAGGCAATGACTGTGGCATCTGCATTGCGCATAATAAAGAAGATATTGTATCTCGTCAGATAAAGACACTTTCAGTAACCACGTGTTTTGAATTAGTTATTTTTTAATAATACAATTCAACAAGAAAGCTCATCTATTGAGGCTCGATGAGAGCTATTCAGAAGTTAGACAACTATGATGAAACTATTAAGTATTCAAAGTCGCCTTGGGTAAGAGTACGTGGCGGCTTTCAAGATCCGTTAGCCGACTTCTCAATATGCATTTATTCCTTAAACTTTTATCTAAATCATTTACTGTCTCCGCATGATGCGCGAATGTTTTTCCCGAGGGTGAAAATCATGATATCGACAAAAAAATGTATCTTTTGATAGAAATATAAGGGGCAAAGCTTCCCAGCTTCTTCAAACGAGAATGCTTTTGGAATATTGATTTATCTTTCTTACTCAGAAAGTTTTTGTCTGGGGGATGATGCTCTGATTTTCCATTAAACATTCAGAAATAAGAGTGCTACCGTTTTTGTGACCGACTCTACACTTTTGAAAGTGCGATGTAAATTGCATTATACATTAGGAAATACGCTGCAACCCCCACCCCCCCCCCCCCCCCCCAAAAAAAAAGGTTGTTAAACACTGTTGGGTCAAACTTGATGGCAGCGAAATCGCCCCAAAATGTGCCTTAGAATACAGTCACGCTTTTATTGTAGCAGTTAACCAAATAATCATGCATCCATTTCATTAAACGAATGAATTACGATTCTCCTCCTTTATTAAGTCTTAACGACATTCTTAGTCAAGATTGACTAGACGTGCCATTTATGAGGTATTATATAGAAAGCGCTCTAAAATGTTTCTACGCGATCAGGAAACAAAGAGTAGCGTTAACATGATATAAACAGTTTTCATAAAATACAGCGGGTCATGGGACAATAGATCCGTACGCCGTATATTGAACTGTGTGGATACCATAATCACAAACCGGTTCCGATTTGAATAGCATTACAAAGGAGCATTGAATTGGCGTTCGACTTAATTTTATGGAAATAGATTATATCGTATTCATTGCTCAACCAAATTCTTCATAGTCTACATTCAATAATAATCTCTTTGTGATTTTTAAGTGGCTTTTAAACCGAATAATGAAGAATTGAATTGTAAAAAAAATAATTCACTTGTGCATTTGCAGCTCCTGCGTTGTGGGTGTGCTTGAGTTTCCTCATCCGATCGCCATTTCCAAAAGAAGATAATTACTATGAAAAAAAAAAGATGAAATCAGTCTCGAATTCTACTTCCCACATCGTTTTCAATCACTGCTGTACTAATTGTCCATTTTGAATGTTCCAGATTAGTAGTATTTGGGGAAATATAAAGTTCCAGATTGCTGTTATCGTCACCTAAATTTATTCATCTTATTCATGACAGTTAACTCTGGGCTTATGTTTACTCCGACATGCTTAGAATATTACGGAACTTAAGCAAGAGGACGGAAGGGCTGATCAGGACGTTATTGCTCAAGCGCGGGAAATAATCTAGCGGGCCGCTAAGGTTGAGAACGTTATTTCCGGACGGTCCTCGCCAGGAATAAGGTTCTCATCAAGACTTCTTCCTGGCGAGGACCGTCCTGAAATAACGTTCTCAACCTTAGCGGCCCGCTAGATTTTTTCCCACGCTTGAGAAATAAAGTCCTGATCAGCCCTTCCGTCCTCTTGCTTAAGTTCTGTAATAACAGACACGTGTAATAACATGCTTTCTTACGTACACATGTATACACACGTACACACATTCTTCCCCAGTCCTCACAAGCCTCCAATCATTTGGAAAAATGCCACATTCGAAACGATCGAAAACCAGCCGTAATGCCGCATGATAACTTGCCCAGCAGTTTCAATGGCTAATATTCATCGAATTTTTCACTCTGAAATGATTTACTATAATAGCCCCATCTGTCAAAAACCTCTCCATAGCCGTTCGAAAATTGCTTTGAAAAATAAGTTGCGTCAATGGGTGACTTCAAGTACGGTATTCGGTGTTGGTGTTGGTGTTGAAAGAGCAAAACGGTCCGTAAACCGAGCTCAAACACCGTTGGTCAGTTTACAGAAGTGATGTGATACAGAAACGACCGGAAATACGTCAGAATCTTGCGAGGTCTACCCCAAACCATGGATATATCAGCTATATCCATACCCAAACACCGACAGACTTCAGGTTTGGTGTTGAGGCTGGTGTTGGTCTTGCTGCAACACCAACACCAGCGTTCAACATCGTACTTGAAGTCACCCAATGAACTAATCGACAAGTTGAAAAGCCGATGCTGGCACTGCGTCAATGCTTTGCGTCATTGGACAAGAGAACTGAAATGTACACACATTTTACTCGCGTAAGTCACGTCATTTCGAAAAGTAGAAACGCACAGTTCATGACCGACATTTCAGCTTTGCGTTTACCTCTCTTTTTATTCTATTACTGGCTGAAAGTCGTTGTGGAAAGCACAACTTTGCGACTTTCAAAATAGCTTTCGAAACCGCACGATCAAAGCCTCATTATCTTCTCTTATAAATCGCCGTAAATCGCCGAAAGCCGTTAGGAAAACCGTTTCCTCCTAAATTAGGAGTTGATTAACACACTTTGCTAGGTAATAAACAAACAAATGATTCTCTCGTTCTATAGATACACAGTTCCCAACCTTACGTCAATGGGATGGCTGTCAATCTACATCAACCGACCCTGATTTTACGAAAAGCCGACTGTTTCCGGAGAAACAGCTTTTGATTTCTTATTTAGTTCATCAATTTGATTGTGAGTGGATTCTTTTCTTGATAGGATAAACCAATTGTGGGTATATACGGGCGATATATCAATCTAGAAATTCGACCTTTGAAATTTAGAAATATCCGACGATTTCCTGCACTATCAGATTGATAAGTAAATATGTTAGTGAGTCGTTGTTTGCGTAGGCCGATGAGAAATTGGGGTATATATTTGCTGCCAATATAAGAAGTTTTGATACTTTGTCTTCTAGAGATGTGAAACCGTCTACTTGTATGGAAAACTGAAATTTTAGAGAATAAAGTTGATGAACAAGAAAGTTTGCCTTATGTTAATAGTTTTCTACTGTGATTATTTGTTTCATTTCAAAAGTTTCATTAAAAGCATATCAAAGAAAAGACACACTCGATTCCAGACTTATCAACATTATTCCTAAGCGTTCAAAAAATGATGTTTTAATGATTGCATTCTTATTTCATGTGGCAGTTTATAAAAAGAGTGTAAACTACTTTACAGGTAGTCTTTAACAATGCCCAAATCATTGCAATGTCGATTTGAACGTAAGCGATACTTTTGTCTGAAAGTGTAACAGAAAAAAAAATATCCGAAAAATGAAAATATAGATCGGCGCTCTTGAAGCGGCATGGCTTTAGTCCTGTGAAACGATTGCCAAGGCGAGTTAGTACAAGTCGCAAACTCACTTTCTCATCCGAGACAAGGCACCAAGGCAAGTTAGTACAAGTCGCAAGCTCACCTTCTCGTCTTAAGTAAGGCACCAAGGCAAGTTAATACAAGTCGCATTCTCACCTTCTCATCCGAGACAAGGCACCAAGGCGAGTTGATACAAGTCGCCTTCTCGTCTTATATAAGGCACCAAGGAGAGTTTTCACACTTGGCCTTCTCGCCTTATTGACCAAAATAAGGGTTCGTGGCGAGTTGAACAACTTACCTCTGCGCTGCAAGTATTTTATTTTTGTAGTTTGTCTTTTTTTACCCCTTAAGTTTTCGGCTCTCAGTGAGTATAAATGTAGCTATTGAGATTCATTTCAATTCTATCGAAGAATACATTTCCACGAAATTGTAACGAGAGTGATGTTTTTGTGTAACGTAATCCTATAGCTACAGTTACTATACTTATTCTTTTATGCTTCACCTGGATCCCATGGAAGACCAGTAGTGTCGTGCCTGGCACTGCTGAATGGGATTCCAGCCGATTCATATTTTTGTTTTATCATGTATATAATCAAGTATTTGTATAATTCATTTTGTTTGTATTTTTGTTTTGTTCCTTTTTATTTGAATTGGAAAATAAATACTATACTATACTATACTATACTATACTATACTTCGTGAAAACACAGACGATATATGATTACCTTGTATAATTAAGGTAAGATTCGGCTTCGTAATTTCTGTGATTTAAAATATATCAGTCGTGTTCACTTGTTAGAATTTCAAATCAAATATTATGTAGATATTTCGTTCGTGCACATCAATGCTTTAAGTCGCGTTGGTTTTCCTAGCACGTTTCTGAGTTGCCATGATTGCAGTCTTGTGCTGCTGTAATGTTGACAAAGTGGTCTGAAATCAAGGTTCATCCAGCCCTGAAGGGCTATAACACTCACAGTTATCACTCCCCCTTGTCATCGTACCATAATAACGACTATACAACCATCTATTTGGCCGAGCTAGGACGTATATCATGAATTATACATTCCGTCGTGAGTCGGTCAAGATCGTAAACTGTGACGCATTGTGCTGGGGAGTATTACACAAATGCGTCCTTAGTCTGCATGATATTCTCCTTGATTGGGGGTTCACGTTATAAACCCCTTTCAGTTAGGATCTTTATAACACAATATAATATATTTCCAAAAAGTTAAGTCAAACGCCAATTCAATGCTCTTTTGTAATAATATTCAAATCGGAACCGGATTGTTATTGTACAGTACACGGCGTACTGCTCTATCGTCCACGACCGACTTAATTTTGCGAAAATAGTTTATATCGTGTTTTATGAAATTGTCGCATTCACACCTTCGGATAGTGCAGATAAGTGGCCACAGAACGCTTTAAGCAAATCTGGCTTTAGGTGACAACTGTATTGTTCAATGACAAAAAAAAGTTTTAATCTCAAAGCTTTGTTCTGGTGCCTCTAAACCAGGATCGTCATTCATCTAGCTTTCAGAAAGAAACACCGTAAGAAAGATCTTATGAACGACGTGTGATCAGTTCTTACGCTATATATGTTCCTGGGAAGCCGGTTCAATCGTTATTAAGCTTTTAGATTGATCGGTGAAAGTGAAACAAACCCAGTGCGATGTTTCTCAAAGTTACGACCGAATTCATGCACGGCATTGAAAATGACTTATCAGTTCACTACTCAATAACGTACTCCAGTCATTCGTAATTTTGGTTTAATCGTTAAGAACGACTTTGTGAAACAACGCCCAGTTTGCCCGCTGCCTGGAGGTCAGTGGATACATAATTCCAAGTCTTGTAGTTACTTTATACTGGCTTGGCCCTAAACTTCCAATTTGTTAAGTCTCTTTTCGATTCTTTATTCCTTTTCCTCCTACGTTGTGTATTCTCTTGCGTTCCAGTACATCAGGGAAATATCAGTTGCTCGACAGATTTATTGATTAACCAGGATTGAACCTGCAAAATTGCTGCTTACTTTCAGCAAACTGAGTACCAATTTGGCTCCTTCGACACACTGCTTAAGGCCGGCTCACACATTTGCGTCTTTAGCCTGCGTCAGCGGAGCGTTTTTTTTTTTTTTTAATAAAAACGCTCCCTTGACTGTTGACGCACAACATACGCATCATACGATGGACCTATGTTAGGAGTACGCTTTCGACAGCAAGACGAACGTCAGTCCCCTGTCTGACCAGCGTATACTGTGCGTCTAGGGAATATAGGGAGCGGGTTTTTTTCCAAATACGCTGGGCCGATGCAGGCTAAAAACGCAAAGGTATGAGTCGGTCTTAAGGGAAAGAATCCTATCCTACACGTGAGTTAAGATTGATTCTAAAGATTATATTGCATTTAAAAAAGCAGCGAGAGGGTGATGGAAACTGAATATTGATTTACCAATTATTTTATGATACTAATCGTGCTCATATTATACATGACTACGATGCCAGTCAAGATGATGGTTTATTAAATTCATGACATTTGGAAGTAGGCCTGTACACCGAAAATGTATATAGGTGATGTTTCAGCACCTGAACAGGTTTGAAAAACTCGAAACTTCATTATCCGTGCACGTATAATACTATTTCAGCACTCGAATGATCTGAGAGTGATGAAAACAGAATATTGATTTACCAATTATTTTATGATACTAATCGTGCTCATATAATATATGACAAAGATGCCAGTCAATATAAAATTCGTGACAATTTGAAGTAGGCCTGTACACTGAAACGGTATATATAGGTGATGTTTGAGCACCTGGACAGGTTTGTAAAACTCGAAACTTCATTATCCGTGCACGTATAATACTATTTCAGCACTCGAATGACCTGAGATGTTATCATGAATGTGGGATAAGGAGCATTTTCGATGCATTTTACATGGGAGTTTTCTCAAGCACTAAGAGAGCACTTATGTTTTTAAAACAAATGATATTGAGATGAAGAGAATTAACTTTATCTTTTATACCTTTTATGAGTTTTAGTTTCAGTATTCTCTTTAATTTAAGCTGCATCAGTATAGTTTTAATATATTTTCCCGTGTATAGGCTGTACAGCACAATAATTTAGACTCAATTATTAGGCTTATAAGCATAATTTCAAGGTTCAAGGTTCATTTTATTTTAAATTAGAGCCAACGTTACAATGTCATATTGAATTTAAGCATTTCAAGATATAAACTATTCATTTTACTTGTTGATTTATATCGATGATCCCAGAATATTTTTCAAGGCGGTGTTGCCACAAAGGTCCAGTTAATTTCAAATCAGTTGCAAATTGGAACGCACATTTTTATTGAAAAGACGCTTCTGATGAAACAGTGGTTTTGGTTTGGTGCTTGCCGATCAACTGCTCCTTGATTGCAAGTTTGAAGCAACTCCATTTTAAGGGTGTGTGAGCTCACAAAAATTCCCATCGTAATTGTGGCCTAAAAGTTTGTTGTTCAATGAATTTAAAATGAATGTGCAGTGTGTCTAGTTTTGTATTTATGTGGAAATTCAATGAGAATGATAATAATACACGACATTTATATAGCGCTTGATACGAAGTGTTTCTAGCGCTCTGTGCATTATTACCCGGTTATAACATGGCTACCATTCGGCGCTCCCTGCATTCAAGGATTGTCTTCCTACCGGTACCCATTTACCTCACCTGGGTTGAGTGCAGCACAATGCGGAAAAAACTTGCTGAAGTAAATTGACGCCATAGCTGGGATTCGAACACACGACCCTCGTGTTGAAATGCGAGAGTTAGAACCACGACGCCACGAATAGCAAAGAATAGCAAAGAAACTTAATTAAATTGATCTTTTCCATTTTTTCTAAATTGATTTTCAAAAAATATATATGACCTCGACTTACCTAAGAATTTATACAGTAGCTTGATTTCTATGTATATCGATGAAGAAATTAATAATATGTAGTGAAATATTTTGCTGAAACGAAAGGAATACAGTAAAAAAAAAATTGTTCCCATGTTCAATTCCCTGGTCAGCGTAATGATATACTGAAGCGGCCCGCATTACTTACAGCAATTTCTATGATTGGTATTGATCTAGCATACATGACACTCATACTTTTTCAGTTATAATCTATATAGAGAGCACGCTATGGCACAAGGGCCCATGTCACACATTTGCGCGTATAAGCACAGCATTTGGAAAATTTGGAATATGTGTTGATCCTCTTTCCAGCGAGGGAAAAATCAGGGAATTTTGTCCTCCTCAAATAGTATATTATAATAATAATAATAATAATAATAATAATGTTAATGATAATAATAATAATAATATAAATAGTAGTATCGATAGTGATGATAATAATAGCAACAACAACAACAATAATAAAAAATAATAAGTTGTCTTATTTACCCAGTTTCGAGAAATTGTTCTCCAAGTTGTAAACTTGTGTTAATCAAAAATGTACCAAGGTTAACTTAAATGAGTGAGTTAAGTTGAGATAGATGGAATTTGGAAAACTCATCGGGGAAAAAATCAAAGAAAATCGGGAATTTTTTAGTTCAGAAATATTCATGCTAAATTTCACTTTTGAAAAAAAAGCTCAGAAATATTCCTGCTAAATTTCACTTTAGATAAAAATGGGTGAATTTTTTTTTTAGTGGCTATGTATATAATTGAGAAGTTTTTGTGGACCTATAATGTCACCGGGACTCTATACACTTTCTAGGTCAAATCCTATTGCATCTGCCCGTCGCCAATTTACCAATGATCTGACCTCGGGACAAGCGCTTTATTGAAAATTGAAATGCGGAGGAAATTAAGACCAGTTCTTATTTTAAATAACCTAGAGGAATCTAGGGGGTTTGGTTTAAAAATAATTCACCGGAGGAAAATCGTTATGCGGAGATTTTTTTGTAGGTTTTGAAAGAGATGCGCGATCTTGGGAATGATGTACAGTTGATTGGATGTTTTTCTTCCATTTAAGATTCATTGAGTGGGGATAGAGGTAAAACCCTGTGGGTGCTTGTACTATGAGTAGCAGGGACAAAGGATTTGGACAAAGTTAACAGCTTCCATTGAAGCAGTGGAATTTCCTTCCTTCTTACTATGCGGAGAAGTATCGGACATCTGTCGAACCTGTTCAATGAATAAGAAAGGAAGCTACTGTCTTTTCGTCCGTGTTTTCACGAAGAGACGGGAGCCAAAGGGTGTCCTTACCCGAAATGAGTTACAAATCTATTGAAATGTGTCCTTCTATAGAGTTAACACGGTGTTCGATAGAATATCATTTAAAATTTGCGCTATGTCGGGATTTCTTTGTCTTCATGCAACAATACCCATTGGCTCCTGTAACTTCGTGAAAACACGGACGTTTTGTGTTCCTGAGGCTATGATGAAGGTTTGAATGAAATTGTTTTATTTTTCCAAATCCTTTCTGCCTTCTGCTCACAGTGTTTGTCGAGGTATGTTCTGGTACCTTGGTTACAAATTGAAAAAGAAATTCCAGGGATGTTTCTCTTCCATACCTTCACATGAGGTGTGGGAAGGTTTCCTCAGGGAGACGCTGATGTGGGGGAGTTTTAACTGCATTGTGTTCTGAGGTTAAAGGCAGTGTATCACCTTGTTTTTGTTGAAAACAAATACTTAACTGCTCGATATTAGAAGCTACTCAAGTGGTTGATTGTATCATAGACCTACTATAGACCTATGCATAAACTCAGCTGTGAGTTACAAATGTGCTCTGATGTTTAAGGCATTGTATAACATTGTTTTAGAAGAAAAAAGCTTAACTGCCAGACTTTCAACCTACTGAAGAGGTAAATGCTATACATAAACGAAGTATTAGACTTAAAAATCAATGTTTAGTGCTGCAACAAATTCAAAATATAACCTACATAGGCATGTGGTACACTTTATTTAGTTTATACATGTATATATATTTTGACAATGCATGTACATCTTCTTTGTTTTGATGCATTTTTGTTTATTTTACCTTAATTTCAATGTAATAACCAAGGTCAGAAAGCTTAGTATTATATATTTTTAAAAGTAACAAAATCATAATGCATGACGATGTCTCTAAAAGTGAACTAGCCCCTTGAGTTTTATTGCACATTTTCCGGTTTTACAGCAGATTGAATCTTTATGCCATAGTTTGCAATCTTTGTGCACCCCTTTTTTCTTAGTGTGTACGTATGATCTTTTTCGAAACTGGGAATTTACTCAAATCATTATTGTTAGTAATTTGAGTGGAAAGAGTCGATCGAAATAGCCACATCATTTCGTCCTAAATGTCCCTGGTTCGATCACATTCTGATGGTCGCATAAATGACTGTTGTAATCAGCGGCTTCCTCAGAAGATCGATGCTGGAGAATGTTGTCTAAAAGAGGAACCAATCTTGCCAATTGCCCCAAAGAATTTGCCAATCCACATGAGATGAGATTGATTTTTCTCCGCTATAAAATGTTGAACCTTTGCGAGTGCTTGTTAATCGGTGTTCTCGAAAGAGAAATTTTTAGTTCTCTTTTTCCAAAAAAAAAAATAAGAAAAAAGACGTGTGCTTACTGTGAATAGTCAGATATTCGTAGACGACACTTGGCCTTAGAGTTACAATTCATCTGTTAAGTTCATTTATCTAGATTACAAGATTAAATACATTGTATAGCCTTGGTTTCGATAAAAAAAAATTATAAACTACCAGATCCTAAATGCTACCTAAAGACCAACTCACACCTTTGCGTTTTTAGTTTGCGTCGGCCTCGCGTTTTCTGAAAATTAAAACCGCTCCATGGACGCACGAAGACGCACGTCATACGGTGGACTGACGTTATCGGGGAACGCTCTTTTATCACATGCCGAAATCATGGTTAAATCATTTCAAGTTTGAACTCCTGCAGAGCTTCATATAAAAAAATAAACACATTTCAACATTTGACATCGGCAATATTCGCACATTACGATGTGTTTGTTATATGATACGAGATGCGACGACCATATAATATTTGAGGAATACTCCTCCGATCTGACCTTCATTGTTTTCTCGTTGTGATATATCCTATGGATCTATCAAATGTCGAATGTCTCATATTTCTATCAACGAAATTTCGTCTGGAATTTGAGTAAAATTTCGCCAAAATAGAATGGGTGGAAAGCCAATGGCGCTCTTTTTTGTTTGGCCATCTCAGATAATCTGAAAGTGTTGGAAATGATAATCACTCTCAAGATAGTGAATGTTGCAAGGAGATCAGGCAAAATAAACAAACTCACTCCATCGTACCCATTATACAGCAGTAACTCCCTTACTTGTTTCTAGAAAAGAAAAAATAAGCAAACAAACAAACAAACTTATAGCAAAGGGACGCAAAATAGATATAAAAATAAACGTATAGCAATATTCCATGCACAGATAGTTGTTTGCATAACATCAATATAGGGATGTTCCTTTAACAAACACTTCCGAATTATTAAATGTGTCATAGGACAATAGATATGTATGTCCGTAGCTGGTCCCGGTTTCAATAGCATTACAAAGGAGCGTTGGATTGGCGTTGTGGGAATAGTTTATATCATGTTCTTTCTTTATCAGAACCAACTGGAAGTTTAAATGAAAGTTACCAATTTTTGTCCACTTAAGTTTGCCACGAATCTCTCACACAAACTTAATCTTTGGATTTGCCCATTGCTTGAAATGAGAGAGGAAATTGAAGGGCCTAGAAACTTCAATAATAACCCATTAAAACGCAGGTCAGATCGCAGATCGCTATTACAGCTCTTCATCGTATCATAGAAAATTGCTTTCGTCTTTCAATTTGCCATTTAAAGGTTCTTATTTTCATCATTTGCCCATGGAATATCTCAAACCTGAATGAGAGTACAATTTCAGATCCCAGAATAACGCTGTTTCTCTGAAAGTCTGGACAAATTTTGCGCAATCAAAAGGTGTGATATGACCCAGCAGAGTATTTCAAATTCGTACTTTGAGAAACAAATGATTAGCATTTCTTTCATTAAAAAGCCAAGGCCGCCGATTATATTCATGTTTGATTTGTCATTTTCTTGACACCATCGAAGGTTAAATTGATACAAATTGGTAAATCTGACAGCTTGTTTTTGAGGGAAATTGCAGATCTCTTTTCATGCTCGAGTGTTTTCGAGATGTATTGCTTTCTGACGTTGCGCCGAAATTTAGAGGGAGAGTAGTGATGTCAAAATGACATTTAGTCTTATGCCAGATGGGCTCTCAAAATTAAGCCAAGTTAGGAAATTTTACGTAAAATAATTGTAAACAGGTAAGTATACAGTATTATACTTGAAATGATGTTCCAAATTGCTTGAAAGAAAGAGAGAGAGAAAAAAGGCTTGCCCAGTACATTTGTCTGAACTGAAAAACAAAAAAGAGGCTATTGCATAACATTACGAACTTAAAAGCAACAAAAAGCCAAACCAAAACAAAACAAAAGATCAGGAGTAGAGTGTTCATTGAAAACGAGGGTTCTTTTATCATCATCAATATCATTTTACCTTCACAAAGCTATTCTAAATACAATGAAATTATGCTAGGTTTTCCCAAATTATCAGTGAAATATGCGTATCATAAATGCGAAAGTGTCAGAATTATGAGAGAAAGCGTAATTATGCCAGATTTGGCACCTATGACGGAGCGACAGAAAGATTGACTCTCTGTGTGTGATGGACGTGTGCATTTCTGTTTACATGATCTATATTTTGTTCGTGTGGCTCTAGGGTGTCATTCGTGATATTTTAACAAGCACTTTAGACATCGAAATTCTCTTTAATAGGCGGGTTTACGTAATATATTCAAATGTATGTGCTTTTCTTGCCATTGAACATAGTTATGTGGTATTTCCTAAACCGTTTGATAACAATAAGACTACAAAACTTGGAATCCAGTTTGCATATATTACTTGTTGCTATGTCGGGCAAGCCTCGGGAAAGCTTTAGGGTTGTCTAGAACAACCTAGTAAACCCACCTATTCCACGACAAACTTTTTTTTGTAACGCATTTAAATTTGATGCACGTTAACATGGCAAAATATTCGTTCACCTGATAACAAGAAATCGTATTTAATGGAGGGAATGAGCATCTTATGCATTTGTTCTTGTCAGGTTGGGCCAGATACAATGCTTATCCAGCCTAGCAACGCTAACTTATGCAAGAAGAATGTTTGACTAGTGTGCTGTCATTATTTTGAACAGCCAAATACATCATTTGTCTTTGGGCATGACACATGAATGAATTTAAATAAATTACGAAAGTGATTTACTTAGAATGATTCTCAATACTTATTTCGACGTACATAATGAAGGACATCCATCAACGCCATGAGAGTATAATGATAAAAAGCGAGCATACCCAACACACATGCACGGATATATCTCTTATGTCTGATAACGTGGATTCCATGTGATTCCAAATGATACTATTTACTTATCATACAAAGGGACATACTTTGCAAATGGAGAATTATGGTAAAATACAGGAATGTAATCTTCTGAGAGTTGAATCGCATGTTTTGGGCCAATTAATACTCCCTTATACGGTGAACAGCCGGATAAACACCAGAATTTTCTCTAATCATACACTAAATCAGAGCAATGAGGTTACCCTGAAACAGTCGTTGTGCCTTATCAGACTGGAAAATTCCGACTATTCACCAGCTAAACACCGGCCAAGTGTAAAGAGGGTTGAGGGAAGACATGGATACACACTAAGAAATCAGGATGCAGTTTTTAACCCGTATGGGTGCAGCCGCTTGTACAATAGAAGCACCATTTAGGTTTGCACCTTTAAAGCCTACTTACACCTTTGCGTTTTTAGCCTGCGTCGGCCGATATTTTTTTAATAAAAACCGCTCCCCGATTGCACAGTTTGCGCTTTTTAGACGGTGGACCGACGTCCGGCTTGCGCTCAAAGAGCGTAAGTCGAACGTCAGTCCACCGTATGACTTGTGTCTGTGCGTCCGGGGAGCGTTTTTAATTGTCAAAAACACTGAGTCGACGCAGGAAAAAAATCGCGAAGGTATGAGTCGGCCATAAGGGTGGATATATTCATCCTTAGGATACATATCTCCACCCTCAGGATGCATATATTAAGGTTGATGCTATCATTCCAGCGACTGCATCCTAATTTCTTCGTGTGTAGAACGTATTTATTTTTGATAAAAAAATAAAAGTTAGAATTAAAAGCAATTTACTTTAATATACCGTGTCTGTGCTGAAGCTTTTTTTTTTTCTTTTCTTTGCGGGGGAGGGGGGGGGGGGGGGGGGGGGGGGGGGGGGGGGGGGGGGGGGGGGGGGGGGCTTCGGTGTATGTCCTAGATGACACGAGCTTCTCACATAACAAGTTCCAATTGTGGTCTACTCGAGCAAGATTATTCACCTGAGCTCATAGGCATCTGTCAAGGTGTGAGCCTTCAGGATAACGAGGTGTTTTCTCTGACACACTTTTAAGTCGGATGAGTCTCGTGAGCTCCAATTTGTCTGCGGTTATTACGAGAGAAAAAGTGAGACGTGAGAATACAGTATATCATACCAGAAATTGTTACCTATACTTAGAACACAATATAAACTATTTCCGTAAAATAAAGTGGGTCATGGGACAATAGCGAACACCGATTCACTGCTCCTTTCTAATGCTATTCAAAACGGAACCGGCTTGTGATTGTTGTGTCCGCACAGTTCAATACACGGCATACGGATCAATTGTCCCATGACCCATTTTATTTCACATAGAGTTGAATAGCGCTATATAAAAGCCGTTCATTATCATTCTCCCGCTGAACGTTGTATGATTAGAACGTTCAGACGCATTTTCATCTCATACTTAGATTTTAGTGTAGCTATTTAGTTCTGGTATAAACATCGAGTGTTTGAACACGCACTCAGACATGACAGAGTTATTGGGGTTTGTTGGTGTTGTGAAACGTACTTAAATAGTTAATATCGTGTTTATGGTGCACATTTTCCCGCTCTACGTCGTATTATTAGAAAGTTCAGACGCATTTTCATCTTATATTTCGCAATTCCATTTTTTAGCTATTCAGTTCTGGTTTAAATTTCTAGCGATTGAACACGCTGCCAGACATGACAGAGTTATTGGGGTTTGTTGGTGTAGTGAAACGTGCTCAAGTGGGCGTCCAGACACAAGAATTTTGAGGCTGAATGGGAAAAGTGAAACAAAATGAAATTAGCTTTACGTTGGAGACGTTACTTACTGGAGCCATTCCAATTGTATGTATGTAATCATGTAAGTTTGCAACCGCTTGAGATTTTCATTTATTGGAAATGCAAAATTAGATATTATAGATATTAGAAATTGTTATTGCAATTTTGGATCATACGACCTTCACAGAGATGCCGGCTTTTCCCGAATAATGAGGTGTATTTTAATACAACTGCAAGACATTCATCACAAATGAATGGCTTAGAGTATGGTTTTCATTATCATTATTATTTCCTTTCATTTTTATTCAGCTACTAAAGTCGGAGTATTGTTCTCCTTTTAATTTTAAACTCATGCATATTATGGAATGATGTTGGGACATATGTTCAGGGATGATCATTTAGATAATTGGTTTGGTTTGAAATACGATAGTTGTGGCAGTTTTTCTTCCACTTTCTGTATGTTTGTTACAGGTTTCTGAAAGTAGTGAGGAGATTTATATTTTAGGGTACACATAGTTGTTGTTTATTGGGGCTGCATAATACTGCATGTGAACATGGAAATATAGATGAAACATGAGCCCAGGTTATTACCTGGACAAATTCTGAACATATGAAAGGATAACAAACAGCCATAGACTTGTCACTTTTTATTGAAAACACTTGGAAACGGGTAAACTCCACAAGGTCAAATTGTATGGTATCATGTATAACCCTGTATCATCACATTATTATCTGTAGGAGGTACGTTGCCATGGGAATGTGATGCATACCCCCATGACCTAACAGGTTGCCGCCATCTTGTTGTATAGGGTTGCCATGGTAATGCTACACTTCCCCCAGGGCAGCTTTGGGCGATAAACAGCTTGATTGATCACTGTTGGGTCAAATACCGCGCGTGGTCCTCCCAGCACTCGTCACTATTGGCCAATCGGGAGAGCTGTAAGATTGATGGCCGTTGTGGAAAGCCAATCACGAGGGATGTTGTATGGGGAATCGAGGGGAGGAAGGGTGATGGAGTGTTGGAGAAGGGTTAAAGCCCAAGGTGGTCTCCGCACATCATTTTTCCTCGCTATGTAGCACAATTAAAAATGTAGCATTATTCTTTTTCATCGAGTCAGCAGCATTGGAACTCACGCGCGGTTTGAAAACAAAATTGTTTGTATTATTATTAAAATATTGTTACATTTTTGCCCTCACCTGGATTTTTGGATGTTAGTTGTTCTAACGATTGTGTGTTTGTTTTTATCATCTTTTCAGCTGAATCTTGGAGTGATTTCGCTGTAAATCAAAAGAAGGAAGCAGGGGGAACCCTTGATTTGGACGTAAGTAGTATCGATAGAAATTCTTAGGCAATACACTAAAAAAGTTTGGGATCACAAGTAAAAATACACCAAAGCCAACATTACTGTCTTGCATGTTATCAAACATACTGCAAATTCTTTCACACACTATTGGTTTCAGCTGTTGTATGATCTATCTCGCCCCACTGCACATATATTGAAAAGTGAACCCATAATAAAATGAAACTATTACAAAGTGATCTCTAACTTTTTTAAGAGGTGTACACATGTTGTTGTTGTTGTTGTTGTTGTCGATGTGAAGTGATGTTCACATGCAGTCGTTACAACTATTGTTTAAGAAATTAGGCCCGTGCTGTAGGGTTACCAACTTTGACAGTGGAGACTTTTTGACATTCGAATGTTTGGAATGAGAAGCAAGAGAAAAACATAGAAATGGAAAGGAATATAAATATATGAACTCATTCAAAACAACTGTTAAATCCAGGTTGTCTGAATATTAAGATTTGGTTCTCCATTGAAAATATAGCTTCGAAATCATCGATTTGATTAGCTGATGAACTGACAAAATTTGGAATTAAACTGCAGTTTTTTTCAACATATTTAATGGTTCATTGATTTATACACAACTTGAACGCTTTTAAACAACTGTTTTACATTACAAGCCATCTTATGCTACCAAATTGATACCAATACATATATACATATATATCCAATCAACGATGTGCGAGAGATTTCAGTAAAAAGCAACACCATTTATTTGGCATATTAAATAGATAAAACTCAATATTCACCCGCTATCTTGAGGATAATCCTAGCCTGATCAGTAGATTTGTATCCAATGACAACACACCTTTTGTAATATCGTAATATCACTTGTGTTCTACAGTGTATTTTTTCCAGATATTTGTATCATGTTCTTATTCTCTTGATAATGTTCCTTTATATTCAATGAAACATTCATCTTTTTCAGTTATATGAACAGTGAAGTTATCAGCAATCTTTATTAGGGCTCAAATTGAATATTTATTTCTAGTCAAATGTATTTTAGTCTCAAATTAGAAGTCAAATGATTTTGTTTTTATATTAGAAAAATCCATCACATGCTTTCTAGTGCAGCATATGTTTGAGTCAACAGATAGATACATTTTGGGAAATCAAGCGTGTCACAATTCTAAAGCCCTTACGTCATGTATTGATACAGCTGAATTTAACGATCACGTTTGTTACATAATTTGACTTTGAAATAAGTCACTTGATAATGTTTGATGTATGAAACATTCCCTTGTTCAAATTGATTATAAGCAGTGAAGTTATCGGCAATCTTTATAAGGGTTCAAACTGGATTTTGTTTGTCATATATATTCGTACAACATTCTTATTTATCAGTTACTTTGTAATGTTTCTTGAAACATTCCCTTGTTCCAAATGATTATTAGCAGTGAAATTATCAGCAATCTTTATAAGGGTTCAAATTTGATATTTTTCGTCGTATATATTCGTACAGCGTTCTTATTCATCAGTTACTTTGTAATGTTTCATGAAATATTCTTTTGTTCAACATAATTATGAATAGTGAAGTTATAGGCAATCTTTTTAAAGGTTGAAATTGGATGTTTATTTCGAGTCAAATATTCTCTAGTTTCAACTTAGAACTAAAAATTTTTTTAGATATTAAAAATCCATCATGTGCGTTCTGAGTAAACCAACACGTGAGTCAACAGCTCGATACATTTTCGGAAAACAAAGTGTCACATTTCCAAACCCGTACGTCATGTATTGATATCGCTAAATATGACGTTCGCGTTATTGCATAATTAACTTCTTAATTAACATGATTAGATATATACAACTCACGAAGGTCAAATCAGGTCACGTCACTAACACTGTCTAAGGAAGGCTGAATATGTCGAAGTAATTTTTGTCGAGAGCAAAAGTTATAAAACCGTCCAGTACAAATCAGGTCCAAATTAATGATTTGTTAATTCTTTACGGCGACATTAAAGGTATCGACTTGTAAATACGGCTTGGCTAATATCTCTATTTATTCTCATTATTATGATGCTTTTCATTTTCAACCTCTCTGCATGATTGTATAATTCGACCTGGTATTTATGTTTTGCTTGGAGAGTCTACCGGCATGAATTAGGCTGTAGGACATAGCCGACTATTTCGAGGTAATTTTGTTGTGTTGAGGTCAAAATCGAAATGTTAAGCACAAATCAATGATTTTGATTGAGTAATTCTTTACGGCGACGTCAAAGGCAACACATCGACTTATATGCCTTGGATAATATCTCTATTTATTATGATGATTTTCATTTTCAACCTCTCTGCGTAATTGTGTAATTCGACCTGGTATTTGTGCTTTACTGGCGGAGTGTACCAGCATGTATCAATTTTTGTCGATGCGGGATTCACAGGGCTGGAAACAAATTGTATTTACGATATGGCACTTTGTTCACTACAAACTATTAAGTATAGGAGAAAACATTATACATTGGCATGATGTGAGAACATGAGTAAACATCTGTTGATGGGTAACATCCATATATTAAATATGCCATACCGACTTGCGAATGCGTCTTGGCAAATATCTCTAATTATTATCAAGCTTTTCATTTTCAACCTCTCTGCGTGATTGTGTAATTCGACCTGGTATTTATGATTTACTGGCGGAGTGTACCAGCATGCATCAATTTTGTCGATGCGGGACTCTCAGGGTTGGCAACAAATTGTAATTAGTGTAGTGTGCTCAATACAAACCATAAGGCGTTCACTATGAGCAGAAGGGACAAAGTAAATAATTTCATTCAAACATTCACAATAGCTTCATGATCATAAAATAATAGTCCCAGGTGCGACGCTTGTTCAACTTTTTCCCATATAATAAGAAGAATGGACATTTCTTTTGTACCAATCTAGCTATTGTTAATGCTAAAATGGAGTTTGTTTACTTTGTCACGTTTGTCCCGGGTCTTTGTAACTTTTTATAGTGATTAGAGATTTTGAAGTTGATCCTCCATGGTCATCAAATTCTGGTTGTGCACATGGATATTCTTTTATCTATAGGTTTCCTGCTCAATTTCGTCAAAATCTTAGCCGAATCGACTGAAACGTTTTNCAAATCAATGATTTAGTAATTCTTTGCGGCGACGTTAAATGTATAATATCGACATGTAGATACGCCTTTGCTAATATCTCCATATAATATTCTGCTTTTCATTTTCAACCTCTCTGCATGATTGTGTAATTCGACCTGGTATTTATGCTTTGCTTGGAGAGTCTACCGGCATGAATTAGGCTGCAGGACATAGCCGAAAATTTCGAGGTAATTGTTGTTGTTTTAAGAGCAAAAGCTAAATGTCGCGTCCAGGACAAATCAGGTCCAAATCAATGATTTGTTAATCCTTTGCGGCGACATTAAAAGTATCGACTTGTAAATACGGCTTGACTAATATCTCTATTTATTATCATGATTTTCATTTTCAACCTCTCGCTGCGTGATTGTGTAATATGACCTGGTATTTATGCTTTACTGGGAGAGTCTACCAGCATGCATCAATTTTGTCGATCCGGGACTCGCAGAGATGGAAACAAATTGTATTTACGATAGGGCACTTCGTTCACTACAAACTGTTAAGTATATGAGAACACATTATACATTGGCATGATTTGAGAACATGAGTAAACATCTGGTGATGGGTAATTTCCATATATTAAATATGTCATGCCGACTTGCGAATGCGTCTTGGCAAATATCTCTAATTATTATCAAGCTTTTCATTTTCAACCTCTCTGCGTGATTGTGTAATTCGACCTTGTATTTATGCTTTGCTTGAAGAGTCTACCGGCATGAATTAGGCTGCAGGACATAGCCGAAAATTTCGAGGTAATTGTTGTTGTGTTGAGGTCAAAATCAAAATGTTAAGCACAAATCAATGATTTTGATTGAGTAATTTTTTTCTTTACGGCGACGTCAAAGGCAACACATCGACTTATATGCCTTGGATAATATCTCTATTTATTATCATGCTTTTCATTTTCAACCTCTCTCTGTGATTGTGTAATTCGACCTGGTATTTATGCTTTACTGGCGGAGTGTACCAGCATGCATCGATTTTTGTCGATGCGGGACTCGCAGGGTTGGCAACAAATTGTATTTAGGGTAGTGTGCTCAATACAAACCATAAGGCGTTCACTATGAGCAGAAGGTACAAAGTAAATAACTTCATTCAAACATCCACAAAAGCTTCATGGTCACAAAAGAAAGTCCAATGTGCGGCTCTTGTTCAACTTTTTCCCCATAGAATATAAAGGATTTGACATTTCTTTTGTACCCATCTAGCTATTGTTAATGCTTGAATGGAGGTTGTTTACTTTGTCATGTTTGTCCCGGGTCTTTGTAACTTTTTATAGTGATTAGAGATTTTGAAGTTGATCCTCCATGATTATCAAATTCTGGGTGCGCACATAAATATTCTTTTATTTATAGATTTCCCGCTCAAGTTCGTCAAAATCTTAGCCGAATCATCTGAAACGTTTTCAGTGACCGATGAGTAAAATCGATTATTTGATTTGATTAAATGGCATACGATATCACATTTTTAACGCTTTACCAGTCAAGTACATTTGAAGTATTTATATAAAGAGCTGTTAAATGGGATGTGATTACTTGTTTGCATATATAGAAGTTATTAAGTAAATCTGTTCTATCAATCCTCTCCCCTCCTCTGCTTTTTCATTCTATCCTTTGTATGTAAATTATTGTCTTATGTTATTTGTGTCTGTTTTTATCTTAAAGAAATATGTTTAGTAAATTATGTTTACTGGGGATCTTTTTCATCAAGCCTCCTGGCTTTTATGATTCCCCACTTTCTTATTTTGTTTTCTAGGTTATGAAGTGTAGTTTGTACCTTGGTCTTTGTTAAGATAAATGAATTGAATTGAATTGAATTGAAATAAGAAAGATCAAGTTAAAAGAGCACAAAGATTGCTCTTCAAATTCATACCGCACTTTTGATTGACCTGAAATAACAAAGGATTGTTAATCTAAAAGAACATCGCCTTAAACAAAAGTTGAAGAAATAACAGTAAACTAAACAGAACACTATCATGGCTATCGAATTTGAAAATAATATGGAAACAGAGAGTTTGCAAGAAATTTATTTTAATGCAACTCTGATGAAATTAGACAGGAAACCTATATAATACCCAGCACTTTTTGATGAATTTAATCTAGTAATTATTGTCGTTAATACTGTATCGGACAATCTCTGGATATCATCTGTATTGACCTCTCAATAAGTAGATTGACAGCCACATAATAATACACGGTGCCCCAAAAGTTATAACGCATAAAATTCAAAATTCTCATGCTCACTTAGAAAGTTATCAGTGGTTTTCTCCTTAATTTTACGTGAACTCATTTCAGACTAAGCCAATTAATTAAGCCAATAATGTTTCACTTCACATCTATAGAAATCAGGAGCTAATTGCACGAAATTATATTAGCTATCCTCTCCTTGCTAAGACGTCTTAACTTCTTACGCCAACCGCTTAACATAGACACAAACCTTGATATGTCTTTGTTAAAAAGGCGACACAAGAAATTAACACGTCAAGAAGATTCTAGTAAAGACGATTTCGTGCAATTGGCCGTAGACTTTGAATTTGATAAAAGGGAATGGTCAGCCGCGATCCATTTTATCTACCCACCCTGTATAATAGCATATCTCAATATTATGAGATTAATCTAATAACTAACGTGTGCACTAATACTCTCATTAGAACACCATCTCCGCTGACCTCCAATTGAGTAGATGAATTCTTGCAGAACTAGATATCGAGAGACAAATAATCCAATTGACAGTACAACGTCTGGCGGAATTGGTCACTCAATTAGTTGATAGCTGACCATTGCTGACCAATTCCACGTCAGGTTATGAACAATCTAAAATTATGAATATGAACAATTTTTATTGTAAAAAGGATTTCTATCCCTTCTCTTGATATTAGATATCAAGAGACAAATAATCCAATTGACACTACAACGTCTGCTGGAGTTTGTCACTCAATTAGTTGATTCCTGACCAATTCCACTACAGGTTAATGAAAAACAAGATGCATGTTTTTTTTTTCGTTTTGTAGATCTATCGATAATGAATCATTACGGAATGCATGATATGCAAATTTTAGCATTGTTGTTACTAATCTTGGAGCCATTCTGAGAGTTATAATCAAATGATAAAAAAGAACATCGATTAAAAATGCAATCTTCCTTTTTGAAAATTTTATTTCTGTAAATTTAACATAAAATGTAGGACAGTAATTTTCTAATATTGAGATGACATTTTTCAAAAGAACGTTGAAATCATAGTTTTATCGCATCGACATTCTATTTGAATGCCCGATTTAATTTTTGGTTTCAAATTGATGGAAATTACACGTATTCCGTTTTGGTGCCGTTTCTAGGTTATTGCGCCGTTTTCGGTAGCCCAACCCAAGTGAATCTCACTCGTGGTCAAATTTTTTTGTACCCATGTCCAGACAGAAATACGTGTGAAAAGTAATAAAGATTGCCAATGTCCTTGTCTTGAAAGGGGTGTGAAAACCAATGAAATAAACAGCTGCACGACTTGACCAGACAGTGCGTTTAAATTTGGCAGCAATGACCCGAAACACGAAATTTTTAATCTACGTCGAGGGATTTAGAGGTACCAAACTTGGGTTCTGTTCAAATATTGCCAGGTATATTTTATACTTGATGCAATCCTTAATTATAGGATATGATTGTTCTTTGATATTTCTGAAGTCGATGAAATCTCTTTAGATGTTTTAAAGTGACTTTACAATGAGGGAGAGAAATTTTGGTTTGCATTGTTTCCCTAAAATATAGCATGGTATTTTACGGAAATTGAACTGTGTGTAGTGAGGTCATTGTTTATAAAAAAAAAAAAAATCATTTCTCCATAATTTTACCTTACTTAAAACGTGGACTTAGACTTTCCAATTCGATATTGTTTAGCTCAGTACTTATCTTTATATTAAAAATGTCTGAATTAAGGCACAATGCCTATACATTGAGATCGAGACTTTCAAAAAGAAAAAAATTTTGTTGTGGACTTTTTCAATATATTCTTTGATACAAGTAATTTCATGTTTCGTCCGGGAAATCAGATTGCAAGAATTTATTTCCCCTTTTTCTGGTTCTGTGACATGCATTTCATGTCCCCAGCGGTCATATTTTCCTCAAAGCAGTGGATTAAGCTTCCACTATCCGACAGGGCTATATTGCGACTGGATCTCTATCCCATCTGATATAAAGACAGACAAAAAGAACATTTTGAAATTGTATCTCGAACGTGAATAAGGATTATGCGGCCCTTATTCGGCAATCTTTCAGGCACATTACTACATATTTTTCCTAAATTGTTAAAGGAATATGTTCTATATGCCTCGAGCAAAGCTCTCGTATAAAATGAGGTTTATTTAAAGAAAAATGCTGAAATTTAATGGAATTGGTGATACAACCACTTTGTATTTCTATGAAACAGAACACATCTATATTTTGCATGAGTAAATATGTATTTGCTTTTCGCAATGGCATGTTCGCCTACGCTCAATTATGTCCGAATGCCCGTAAACGATCTCTTGATATTACTCGCCAGCGAGAATTCCATGGGGAAGAAATAGCAACCTATCAATTTAATTGGGACTGTTGAGAGTATCGTCATCATGGTCATGTTCGCGTATGTATGGAACATCGAGGAAAAATGTCCCCTGCAAGGGATCTAGATCCCGTTGTCATTTGGCTTAATGTTCGACTCGGTAGAGTATTTTCATGCGAAAATGAAGGCTGCAAATGGTATATCGTCCGACTCTTTGATTTCAGAATTCACCATAAAGTTGTATTTTCTCATTCTATGGCATTGTTATTACCAAACCACACCAGTATATAATTTCAAGGAAATTTTGAAAATAATTGGAAAAAATGTATGTGTAGCGTACAATAAAATAAAAATGAATATAATAGTTAAGAAGTGGCGGGCGCCAAAGCGTTTACAAGAAAGAGCTAAGAGACCAGATACAATATTATAACGTGTTCTTCTCTTGGCATAGACTGGTCTACTAAAAATACGGTAGATTCAAATTCATGCACGTTTCACGCCAACAAACATAGTTATGCGGCATCCCCGAGTAATTGAACTACACTTCTTAGAATCCAGATGGCACGCATTTTTTTTTTTTTTTTTGCTATGTCGGGTGAATATCGGGGAAGCTTTCGGGTGGTCAAATTTATATCATATATCGCAAAAAATCCAACTATTAGTAAGAATGCCTATTGATATGCATTCCATGTAGTTTCTTTTTGACTTGTTGCTATGTCGGGATTATCAGTCTTCACTCAACACCACCCTTCGGCTACCGTTACTTCGTGAAAACACAGCCGATATATATTTATATATGAATAATAGACACTTGTACAGCGCTCAGGGCCATATTTCGTTTTTTTTTTTATTGCTCTTTGATGAAGAAATGTGCATGGAACAGTTTCAGAAGATGAATGACAACTCATAGAAAAATATCCTGTACTGAAAATAATAGTTTCTAGTTGGGAGTTGGATATATCTCTTGAAGATAACTGCGGCGATATTAATTTGAAGCAAAAATCGTGCTGCAGTTTATATATATCTCGGCAAAATTTTGAATGCTCTATTACTCAATTTTACAGTGTTACTCAGCCATCAATACGGTAGCATGCACAGTGTGTGTACAAATGATTTGCCTTTTGCACAAAAATATGGAATAAATAGCCTTTAAAACTTAGGAAAAGGTATTAGAATTTAAATTATGAGATGTAAAATGATACACTCCCAAGTGGGATATTGCCATGGGTATGGATTTCCAAGCTCAATATTGGCAGACCTGGAAAGTTCAAAACTGAAATTTGATAAGCGCGCAGGGGCTGAGGAGTAATATGTGGCTTACAAACACTTTATTATTTTTATCATACCTTTACCCCCACTTGATGCTATAGGTGGGACCGCCGGCATTGTTTTCTTGAATTGGTCATCTTTTTGTGTTCTATCCTCTTTATATCTTATTTGAAATAGAAATTATATATTCCAACAAAGTATATTTCCTTGTTTGATCGTATTGTTTTGGAGAGATATAATTTTTTTTATACTGGAGACAGAATTCCTTTCAATTCATTTCCGACTTTTGTATAGGATGAGGGGTGGAGCTTGACCCGATCATAGTTATTCTCAATTGCAGCCCTCTTCATCGTTCTGAGATTCGTGCCATCCTTATTTCATCCAGACTCTATAGTAGGGTTCAATGTTAGAACTGAAACCCTATATGCTTTCAGTAACTACGACAGTCCTTCGGACGGTTATATACGAGTGGCGCAAAGGCGAGTTGTTCAACTCGCCAAGGTGTCTAGTTTTGACCAACAAGGTGAGAAGGCGAATTGTACAAATACTTATTGGTGCGTTGTTTTAGAAGAAAATGCGAGAAGGAAAGTTGTTACTTACTTGCCTTAGTGCCTTTTCTCAGACGAGAAGGAGACTTGTACAAACTCTCAATCGCGCTGCACATAATGATAAGATTCCAAGAGACTCTCGCGTTTTCTGAAACCTAAATGTTTTGAAGAAAAACTAGAGCTTGCATGGTGTAGTAAACATTCAAAAAGATTTGCGGTTGCACCATGTGGTGTGGGGTTATCTTTCAAGAAATAGTCCTGAAAAGGACTGAGCAAAAGCTCAAAAAGATAAAAACACGACGTTCCGAGTAGATTTAACTGACTCGTCCTCAGGTGAATGAATCACTGGTAGGGGACCTACGAGTGAAGAGCACTTGAATGGAGAGAAGAGAAGAGAAGCAGACTAAATGTTTTGGCCCTCAAATTGAACCTAACTTATGGTAGTTTGTATTCCCCCTTTTTTTTCTTTTTCTTGCTCGGACCGGATCACCCACAAAGGCACACAGCTCGCCATAGCCTATTGTTACTGTTACCCTTATGACCGATGACTATGTTTGTCACGCACAATCGGATATTCCGAAACCCCCCTGGCAGTAGACTCATAACTTTCAAAGAAAAGAGAACTCCAGATTTTTATGCTGTGAACTTGCTTTTTTTAAGTTACAGTCTAATACGTATCGTAAATGGCTACCTGTGTATCAGTGTTCCAGTACGGTTCTTCTAGAAGGAATATTTACCTTGGATTTGCCTTGGATGTAGGCATATTATTTATACATAATTTATTTGCCCCTCTGCGTCAGATAGATGGTATCTAAAATTTACTTGGCGCTGTATGGTCCCTGTCATATACTCTTTGGAGTTCAGTTAAACGGTAAGCATCGATTTAATTGTATTTGATCTCTTGCTTCTACTAACGCTTTTATTGATGATGTTCACGTTAAGGTCAGGATGGAAAAAATGGATGGGAAACGGGCTGACGTATGCATTGATATAAATGTGTACGAATTTTGGAGATGACTCTCGCGCGTATTCTTGTATTTTCTTGCTCGAATGTCCCAACCAGGTCATACGGAGGACTGACGGTCAGCGTACGCTCCTTGAGAGCAAGCCGAACGTCAGTCTACCGCCTGATCAGTGTATGCTGTGCGCTTGGGGAGCGTTTTTAATTGTCATAAACGTCGGTCCGACGCAGACTATGAACGCAAAGGTGTGAGTCACCTCGATAGTGTTGGTAACTGAATGACAATCCAGGGGAAACATTCAGGTTTGACGACCAGTGCGAAAGAGAGCATGACGAGGGGAGCGAGGAGTGGGCGAAGAACTCAATACAAGAAAATCGATTTACTATTATTCATTATTATTATTATTTTCTTTTCATTCCTTATTTATTATTAACTATTATTTCTGAAGCGACAACTATCCCCCCAAAAACAATCTTTACCTTTGATGTCAACGGAGGCCTCTGAGGACCCCCGTTTACAGTTCCCTTCCCTCAGCCTATACCTCATCGCCGTATCCTTTCACCTCTATAGTGTTGGTAACTGAATGACAAACCAGGGGAAACATTCGGGTTAGATGACCAATGCGAAAGAGAGCATGACGAGAGGAAAAGGGAATCGGCGAAGAACTCAATACAAGAAAATCAATTCAATATCATTATTTGCTTTTTATTTCTAATTTATTATTAACTATTATTTCTGAAGCGACACCTCTCCCCAAAATCACTCTTTACATTTAATGTCAATGGATCAATCTGAGGACCCCCATTTAAAGGTCCCTTCCATCGACCTCATCGCCGTATCCTTTCACCTCTATAGTGTTCTTAAATGAATGACAAGCCAGGAGACACATTCAGGTTTGACATTATAGATGACCAGTACGAAAGAGAGCATGACGAGGGGAAAGATGAGTGGGCGAAGAACTCAATACAAGAAAATCAATTCACTATTATTTACTATTATAATTTACTTTTTATTTCTTATTTACTATTTGCTCTTNAATGGATGGGAAACGGGCTGACGTATGCATTGATATAAATGTGTACGAAGTTTTTAGATAACTCTCGTACGTATTCTTGCATTTTCTTGTTCGAACGTCCCAGCCTGGTCATATGGAGGACTGACGCTCGCCGTACGCTCCTTGAGAGCAAGCTGAGCGTCAGGCTACCGTCTGATCAGTGTATGCTGTGCGCTTGGGGAGCGTTTTTAATTGTCATAAACGCTGAGCCGACGCAGGCTAAAAACGCATAGATGTGAGTCGGATTTTACAGTTCCCCTCCCCTCGATCTCTACTTCATCGCCGTATGCCTTTACCTCGATTTTGTTCTTAACTGAATGACAAGCCTACAGGAGAAACATTCAGGTTTGATGACCAGTGCGAAAGAGAGCATGACGAGGGGAAAGAGGAGTGGGCGGAGAACGCCATACAAGAAAATCAATTTCTATTATTATTTACTTTTTATTACTTATTTATTATTTACTGTTATTTCCGAAGCGACACCTCTCCCCGAAACCAATCTTTACCTTTGATGTCAATGGATCAATCTGAGATCCCCCATTTACAGTTCCCTTCCCTCTTTCTCTCTTCCTCATCGCCGCACCCATTCACCCTGTTCACTTGGATACTGTTCATAACTGAATGACAAGACAGGATAAACATTCAGGTTTGATGACAAGGGCGAAAGAGAGTATGACGAAGGGAAAGAGGAAGTGAGCGGAGAACTCAATACAAGAAAATCAATTCACTATCATTTACTATTATTAGTTACTTTTTATTTCTTATTTACTATTTACTATCATTTCTGAAGCGACACTTCTCCCAAAACCAATCTTTACCTTTAATGTCAATGGAGCCATTTGAGGACCCCCGTTTACAGTTCCTTTGCCCCTGCCTCTGCCTCTACCTTCGTTCACCTCTATATATCTATATCTTCTTTACTATTATTTCTGAAGCGACACCTCTCCCAAACCAATCTGTACCTTTAATGTCAATGGAGGCCTCTGAGGACTCTCGTTAACGTTCCCTCCCCTCTTTCTCTCTTCCTCATCGCCGCACCCATTCACCCTGTTCACTTGGATATTGTTCATAACTGAATGACAAGACAGGATAAACATTCAGGTTTGATGACAAGGGCGAAAGAGAGTATGACGAGGGGAAAGAGGAGTGAGCGGAGAACTNCCAATCTGTACCTTTAATGTCAATGGAGGCCTCTGATGACTCCCGTTTAAAGTTCCCTCTCCTCTTTCTCTCTTCCTCATCGTCACTTCCATTCACCCTGTTCACATTGATATTGTTGATAACTGAATGACAAGCCAGGGAAACATTCAGGTTTGATGACCAGTGCGAATGAGAGCATGACGAGGGGAAAGAGAGGTGGGCGGAGAACTCAATACAAGAAAATCAATTTACTATTTTTATTTGCTTTTTATTTCTAATTTATTATTAACTTTTATTTCTGAAGCGACACCTTTCCCAAAAACCAATCTTTACCTTTAATGTCAATGGATCAATCTGAGGACCCCCGTTTACAGTTCCTTTGCCCCTGCCTCTGCCTCTACCTTCCTTCACATCGATATTGTTGGTAACTGAATGACAAGCCAGGGGGAAACATTCGGGTTAGACATGTTAGATGACCAGTGCGAATGAGAGCATGACGAGGGGAAAGAGAGGTGGGCGGAGAACTCAATACAAGAAAATAAATTTTCTGCGAAGGCTTTGGACATAACCCCTTGCAGTGTTTCACCTCGTCGTTCTTTAAGGGGAACGAACCCCTGGAACTGTTGTGCTGTCAGTGTAGTCTGCAAGCACATACCCAATGCTTTCCTTGTGTGCATGCGCAGAACGTGAACTGATATAGTGTATGAATTGTGTGACTACATCACACACAGCTTTGTTCTTTCATACAGCCTCTGTCTAAAGCAATGCAGTGTGTCATGCTCGCAATGAAAACCGATATAGGGTCTGTACTTGCAGACTTCTGTCAGTGGATGAATAGAATTAGATAAACAAACTGTGAAAAAATGAAAAAAATCGGATGGTTCGTCAGAAAGTTATGCGGATTCAAGTTTGCAATTATATCATGATCCCTACCGCCGCGCTGATGGGGATCCGTGCCATCGGCAACTTTAAGGGAGTCTGTAACGTATTGTTGGATACCTCGCCATGCATTGCGTACACCAAATCTCACATTTTCTTCTTTTTTCAGAAATATCAACAATATGTTGGGTTTTAGCCTTTTTTAATAGAAAGAATCACTAATCTATCTGGTCGGTGGAGATTTCAAATTGAATATTTAATCTATTTTTCTAAAACGTTGCTTTTTCATTTGTGAATGAAGAGTATCAAAGATTCTGTCTCTCTCTCTCTCTCTCTCTCTCTCTCTCCCTCATATGATTGTGCCTTTTTCTCAACCAAAGAAGCGTGAATTATTTTTTTTTTTTTTTTGCAAATCAATGGGACTTTGGAAGAAACAGATATTTTTTTAACAGCCTTTCAAAACATATCTCAAATTGATGATCTGGTCGGTGGGGGATGTTTTTTATATCATTACGGTATCCGATGTATTTATTTTTTCCTTACATGAGACTTAAGTAATACGTGAATTGTTCATCTTCTTCCATCCTCTTATATCTGAAATGTACTTGTTATCATAGTGTATGTATTTATCATTATGTTCGATGTGTTGTATTGTATTCTTCAAGTATATTTGCATTTGTTTATTTTCACATGTCCAGGGTGCAGAGTGCCGGGTTGCGCTGTGCAGAAAACTAATACAATAGACGAAGTTGAGAAGAACATTATGATATGAAAAAGCATATTAAATCAAACGCAGTTTTAGTAAGAATATTTTTTTAGCATTATCCATTATAGAAAAATGATAGATAGCCTATATCAAGCCCACACACTGATATGGGAATAGTTCCTGGCTCGAGACAGTAACTTATGTGACTTGTAGGTCAAACGTTTGACACTTTGTGGGTGATACGTGCACTTTTCACAAAAGTTTTGACAATTCGTTTGAGAATTCAACAACTTTTTATTTAGAGGCGATGTAAATTTCCATTTGTGTAGTTTGATCATAATGGATTGTTGGTTTAGACAGCGCATTTATACATTCCACTACAACTGATGTCTATGTACGAAAAGGTTAGTCCTCATAAAGAAATTCCGGTCGGGAACCGGTCAATGCGATTTAAAAAAAAAAAGAATAAGAATTAGAACACTGAAACCAATAGGTGTAGATACGAAAGAAGTAAGAACATTCGATACCCGTAACTTCATCAAAATCGTCTACATGCATGAAACGTATAAGTGCTCACAAAAGGGTCTTACAGAAACTGTTCGTATATGTGTGACATTTTTTCTGCATTTCAAGGACAACTTAAGTAACCGCTGCCGTATAAGCTATTTACCAACTTATTGGGGCTGGTACCGCCTTTAGCCATGTTAACTGCTCCTGACAGAGACGAACCAGCTAACCTTGCTCCTTAAGAGTGCAAAAAGCGTTAAAGGTGCAATTATTAATGTGTACACTAAGAAATTGGGGTGCAGTTTTGCACCCTTAGCGGTGCCGTTATTGGTAAAATGTCGCCACCCGTACCCTTTAAGGTAATGCTATCCACCTTTGGCAGGGAGGTATGTACCCTTAGGACGGAGGTATGTAACCAAAGGGTCGAGTTATACACTGTAATGATAGAGATATACAACCATTTATGATGCATATTTACACCCTTATGACATCTCTCCATCCTAAAGGGAGCTGCTATTGTACCAGCGGCTGCACCCTCTAAGGGTGCAAATCTGCACCTAATTTCTAAGTGTGTGGTAGTCAGTTTGGAGCTTCAGTCAGCATTAAGGTTTTGTTTTACGTGATCCTGCTCTTTTCTTCTTGTTGTTCTTCTTCTTCCCTCCTCTTCTTCTTCATCTTCATCCTCTTCTTCACCCGCTTCTTCTTCATCTTCTTTTTCTTCTTCTTCTTCTCCTTCTTCTTCTTCTCCTTCTTTTTCTTCTTCTTCTTCTTTTTCTTCCTTTTCTCCTTCTTTTCTTCTCCACCTTCTTCTTATAGTGAGATACCCTTACTACCATCTTTAGTCGAATGGACGAGTGACCATGAATGATGATGTTAATTGAATCTGATCTTAAACGTGCCAGATCAAAAGTCTGTTTCGTAAAAGTCGCCCTGACCTTTCCAAAGAAAGATGGGTTAAGCAGTCCTTGCTACTGCTTTTGAGGATTTATCCGGGAAATTCTGTGCGGCGACGCAGCAAATGATAGCGAAGAATATCAGTAGGCAATTAAAGGAAAAATTCTGTAAATATTGCTAAAAATGACTAAAAACGAATTATAATTATTGTAAATGTCCGCACGACATAGAATACTATAGTTATCAGGAGCAGTTAATTTGGTTTGTTTACATGAACTATATGTCACATGGAACATATAAAATGTTTTACTACCGAGCAAAACACTCCATAACTCAATGAATAACAGCATTTCGGAATTAGAAAATCAGTAGACATATTCAGAAAATTATTATATAAAATTCGTTTTTAGTTAGTCATTTTAACTGGAAATACCTTGCAAAATTTGAAATCTTATCAACATGGAATCACCTAAATGTTACTTTACATATAGGCCTACAGTCAAACCTGTCTACAGAGGCCACCCCAAGGGAAACAGAAAAAGTGGCCACTTTAGACAGGTCGCCTCTATAGACAGGTTCTATAATATGCATTTTCACCCGGAGGGAATCAATTTAAGTGGCCACTATAGACAGGTTTGACTGTACTCTTAAACCGGCTAGAATATGAAAAATCACTGCATAAAAGGGTCAGCAGGAAGCAGCTACACTCTTGTCATGTTGCTTCCTGGGCCATATGTGACTGGGGCTTAATGACTGACAAGCATGTGCACGATAATTTTGCATAACTTCCTTTTCTTCGTTGTGTAGAAACAACAATATAATTACTAAAGACATAGAAATAAACGTACAAAATATGTCCAGATCCTTCATGAATAAACAAACGGAGGCTTTGTTAAAAAAAAAAAACTAATCAAGGATAAATGAAATAACGTCATCTAAATTAATGTAACACGGATACACTGTACCAAAGAAATATCTAAGATTTCTAAGAAATTTAATCACATTATTTTAACGCAAGACGTACGAGACCTGTAGACGATTGTTGAACAAGAAGACTTTTAAAAAAGCTCTAAAATAAAGGGTGAATACATTTAAATTGAACATGATGGAGACAAATGAAGACACGTACTCTTCTCCAAGGTGACGGGTTGCTTGCATACTCATCAGATGTCATTTTTTAACAACCGCCATTTAACATCGAATCGATTTTCAGGATGGGGGAGGTAATTTTAGCCATTTTAGATAACTTAAAAGTGCGCTTGTCTGGGACATGAAATTGTGGTGTTCAACGTACGCGCGGTGTATGTGTATGTTCTCAAGTGAAGAGTAATACAGGATCGTTCATTTTCTCCTTGTATAATTATGTTCTAAGTAATGCTTACAATGAATATGTCGTGGTGTAGGGGTTCTGACTTTCGTCTCNAACAAAGTGGAGACATTCTGTTTTGCTTTCATTCAGCTTGAGGCCATTCTTGATTGACCAACTCTTGATATCAGAAAAACACAAGCTGATTTTTTGTAGAGCTTGAGATTGGCCATCTTTATCTAACAAGAGATATATTTGTGTATCATCAGCATAAGTCATGGATGGAGGTATGTAACCAAAGGGTCGAGTTATACACTGTAATGATAGAGATCTTCAACCTATTCATGATGCATCTCCATCCTAAAGGGTGATGCTATTGTACGAGCGGCTGCACCCTCTAAGGGTGCAAATCTGCACCTAATTTCTAAGTGTGTGGTAGTCAGTTTGGAGCTTCAGTCAGCATTACGGTTTTGTTTTACTTGATACTGCTCTTTTCTTCTCGTTGTTGTTCTTCTTCCCTCCTCTTCTTCTTCATCTTCATCCTCTTCTTCACCCGCTTCTTCTTCATCTTCTTTTTCTTCTTCTTCTCCTTCTTCTTCTCCTCCTTCTTTTTCTTCTTCTTCTTCTTCTTTTTCTTCCTTTTCTCCTTCTTTTCTTCTCCACCTTCTTCTTATAGTGAGATAGCCTTACTACCATCTTTGGTCGAATGGACGAGTGATCATGAATGATGATGTTAATTGAAACTGATCTTAAGCGTGCCAGATCAAAAGTCTGTTTCGTAAAAGTCGCCCTGACCTTTCCAAAGAAAGATGGGTTAAGCAGGCCTTGCTACTGCTTTTGAGGATTTGTCTGGGAAAATTTATGTAATGATGCAGTAAATAATAGCGAGGAATATCAGTAGGCAATTATATAGTAATAATCGTAATGAAAATGCCCCTTACGACATGGAAAAAATATATAATTTTCCATCCTGGTGACTAGATTATAATCTAAATCTAAAATCTTTCAGAAATCTATATAAAGGTCAATAGACCTTCTCTCCGTCACATTCTCTCCGTCACATTCTCTCCGTCACATTCGTGTTTCTCTCTCTCTCTCTCTCTAATTGTGTAATGTTTCTTCACTGTTTTAATTAGGTAGTTATTATGTATCTTGTGTTTTTAATATTCTTTTTATGTATTTTGTATTTTCAATCGTATACAGGACCCCTTTGAATATAAATAAATAAATAGAATACTACAGTTATCATGATTAGCACGATAATTATGCACAACTTACTTTTATATTCTTCTTCGTCCTTTAGAACAACACTATAATTACTAAAGACGTAGAAATAAACATACAAAATAAGACCAGATCCTTCATAGATAAACAAACGCAGGCTTCGTAAACAACTAATCAAGGGTAACTTAACTAACGCCTTCTAAATAAATGTAAAACGGTTACAAGGTACCAAAGAAATATCTAAGACTTCTAAGAAATTGAACCACATGATATGACCCGTACAGCAACGCATATTGTTTAAAGCATGCTTATATATCTTCAAAGTACTGAATGATATGTCACCACAATACCTCTAATACTATTGAACTATCATGACTATATACACCCTCTCAAAACCTCCGCTCTTCATCAGATACAGGCACATAAACTTGTTATACCAAAGTGTAGACTCAAAACAGCTGAAAAGCGCTTCTCGTTATAGCTGCTCCAAAACTCTGGAACAGTATCCCTCTTGCAATACGGGCAACTTCAAATTCTGCTACGTTTAAAAACACATGAAGACTTACCTTTTCCCACAGTAATCAAATTGTTTTGAGTTTTGTTCTGTTAAAGCCCGTGTATAGTTTTGGTAAAGATTAAAGAAATGTGAATTTTGGGGATATATACCATGACATATAGTTTGTATACACATTTCAAGATCATAGCATATTTTTCTACGAGCGAATTATTTTGAAAATTTGAATTTGACCGTTAAATCGTATTTAGCGCCCTCTCCTTGTTATAACAATATTTCGCTTCTTATCGGGCATATAGAAAATTATTTCCAAGATTTTATTAAAGCATGCTAAAAA